>SRZU01000076.1:0-203667 GCA_013183765.1 Fusarium xylarioides
ACTGCTTATGTAACCCGACTTTTTCCTATGCAATTCTAGGGGCATTATCCTGCTTACGGAAACGTACGGGAGGTGTAAATCTACTACATTTTGGGTTTTGAAACATTGAGCCCTACAGACTTCCGTAATCGGCCCCGAAAAGTCCCCTACTGGAGCACAGGACGTGCTGAGCTACGGGTCTAGATCCTACTCTAATTTACACAATGTGATTGGCTGCGACCAGCTTAGTCACCCGCAACACGAAATTAGCCATCGCGGTCGTAGCGCAATTTCTGCAAGAGCATCAATAGACCACACTATATCCAGCATATCATCGGCTTGATTCATCATTGCTGGGGTGTAGGGTAGGCTTTGCATCGTGCTTCATACAGGACTACTCAACAAAAGCTAATCGATATGAGGCTTCTTTTGGCAAGCCACAGGACTCGTTGGGTAATTCCTACTAATTGTAACGGCCTGTATCTAACTGCATGAACTTCTGTCAAGATACCTTGACCACATTGCTCAAGGTTGATAATTTAGTTGTTCAAAAATGATGATAGTTGATTCTTGAGATACCGGTTCGTCCTAACACTATTGAGTGAGGCAAAGTTTAATAAAGTGATTGACTAGCTATTGGTAAGCTCATGGTCTAATAATGCTATAAGATTAAGTCTTCTCAGCAGTGCGTCCTCATCAATTACATGTTCTGCAGGATCACGGGACTGTTCCATGCCACAGACAACCTGTGTGATACCCATCTCAGAGACAATGTAGTCAGTGTAGGCAGGACTGAGCTCACGAATCTCCCCAGCCTCCGAGTTCTTTGCTTCTGTATCCCTTCGTACCTGGCCGACGAAGTCATGCCGAGCTTCCTCTACAGTTGAGTAGTCACATCGCCGCTTGCAGTTCCGAATGTGTTCATCTGCTTTAGTGCGCACAACAATACACTCTTGCGAGCGATATTTGCAGATCTTGAGAATCTTCACTGCCAGCTGCGCCATAGATTAGTTGAGCAATGGTTACAATGTGGTCATAAACTGATGCTCACCTCGCTCATGGTGGAACTATGTGCAAGGACCAGCTTATCGTAGGCGAAAAGTTTCTGGTTGTAGTAGTATCCCCACGCCGTGGTATAGGTGGTTCCACCTCCGGAGATGTCATGCCAAACTACACCTATATGTCTATCATCCGGATAGGCTGCTGATCTTCTGGTAACCTCAGTCTCACCCGTCATAGCACTTTCGGGGGCGTTATGAGCTACGCCACGGAAACAGTTGACCAGTGTGGACTTGCCATCATTCTGGTCTCCGACAACGCCGATGTTGGTCATATCATTGACATAGCCAACACGTAAGCGGGTGGCACGAACCTTCTCATCAGTGACGTCGCAATCGGGTTATATACCTCTTAAGAATGAGTTAATAGGAGATAGAAACTTTAGATAGAATTACCGGAGAAATCATGGTTAAAGCGTTACTCACAGTCTGTGCAACTCTTCCACTAGTTTGAGCCTCTTTTGTGTTGCCTCAACCTCAGCTTGGGCTACTACTGCTGCGGCTTGGGCTGCCAATGCTACCGCTTGGGCTACAGAAGTTTGCTCTTCAGCCTCCCGTCTCCTCTCTTCCTCTCTCTCAGCCCTTTCATTTGCTTGATGGGCGGCTTGGGCAAGAGTCTCATCACGGGATTCACCCCTGATCATGTTCGCGAGTCCTACAGCCCCTCTTACTATGTTGAAAAACCTCATGATGTCGTCGTAACCTATGACCTCTGAATCGGAACCATTACTCTGGGACTGAAATTGTGGGTTGGGATCAAAGGCCGGGCTGCCCCCTCCAGCAAGCTCATTCAGGTCGACCGTAAAGAAGGTAGGCCTCACAGTAAAGCCTTCGTCATCAGAGTCATCTTGAGTTGAAAAAAAGGACATGGTGGTAACGCGCTTCTGCTGCAAAGAGGAAATGAAATTGCCGCGGTCAAGAGATAGTAGCAAATGTCCACAGGGTGATCGACGAGAATATATGGGAAATGCGGGCACTCCTTTTTCCGCGGCGGCTTTTGCTAAAAAGCAAATAGCATGACAGAGCCTAACGCCCGCTTTATCTTCCTGTGCATGAAATCCCAATGAGTATACCAATAGTGTTCATGGAAGATGATAATGGCTGCATTGGGCTTCGGTGGAGGGCACCAACAAGCCAATCAATACCTCGCGTCCACCACACTTGGTTTGAAAAAGGCACTGAATTATGCGGGTTTGTTGGTCTTACATCTTGTAACTATTGATCTTGTGATGATAGTCCTACCGTAAGTTAGATTTCAAACCATACAGAATTGACATGTGGTTTAGATGCTCTCGTTAAATGCCCTTGGATAGATCGATAGTAGTAGCGTCATGATCTGAAGTTAGGCACTGGATTCCTGGGTATTAGACGCCATAGAGTTCTGAGTGCTAGAGATGGATCAGTGGGGCAGGCACACTCATTTAGTTACTGCGCCTGACAGAGTAGGGTAAGATTCTAGTGGAGTAATAATGGAAGAAGGGGGCTACAACCGGCCAATCGGAGCTGTCCCACCAAGTCCAATGTCACATCATTACCTTGATGAGGGCCTCAAAACCAATTTCAACTGCTTGAGACGCCGCAAATGTGTGTCTAATCCCGTAATCTTCCGTTGCACGAGCTTTATAGCAGCGTCTGAGACACACACATAGAATTGTGATGCTATTACAGAGATGTCAGTTTGTATACCAAGTTGCTTTGGGTATGGTAGTATACAATCAAAGCCCTTGTCTTCTGAAGTGTACAAAAAACTCGGCGGGGATAACCCAATGGTATGTGAAAACTAACAAGCCAAAAACCCCTGCCTGATCCAATCTAAACATGACCGAATGTAAATGTAATATGTGTCAGCAACGAAATTTCCTCGCAATATCTGTTGTTCGTTCTGAGCAGTTCTTCTTGCCTTCAGGTCATCTGATTCACTATCCATTTCGTTCCATTCTCGCCAGGCTTGCCTCTCTTCAGCACTGTCCTAGCTGCGCGGCAGAATCGCTAGCGATTGCATTTGAACTCCTATAATGTAGAAAACGGCGCTAATGAACAAGCATAGCGATTCCATTTAACCCAAACAGAATCGCTGCACCCCTAGCTTTCCCCTAGTCAAATTCATTCAATTACACGCACCGAGTCATTACATTGAGATTACTTAATATCTCAATTATTAGCCCGAGAAAATCACAATCGCAGCATTGCGGCCGGTTTAAAGTTCGACCACATTAATCGATTGAAGTTAAGAGAGACTAGGGCAAGCGGGCCATATTAGTGCTGGATACGAAGCTATTCAACGGCATGAGTGTATTAAGATGTGGAGCAGAATGCTGTGATGTTATTGATTGCTGACTTGATTCTTTTTGATCAGTCTGTCAGGGAGGGGTTGGTTCAATTCCCCTCTGTTACGACCTGAGCGGCTACGTCACGTGTGCCCCACAGCTTTCATCCTGGCGTAAGAGTTGTGCGAAGCAAGGAAGACATAGAACGGAAGGGAGGGAGGGGAAGAGGGAAGTAACCACTAACCGCTTCTAGCTAGTATGAGTTGAGACTCTCTCAGTAATCCATGAGGGAATCAGCACTTAGGTTTTCAAGACAGTAACCAAGATTTCTCATCGTATATAAATATTTCCAGAAAACTAGCCATTGGAAAGTATGAAGATATATTTATAATGATTATATCTGTATTTCTGTTGTAGCGACTTGTTAAACTCGAGAAAACAATGCCGTCACCACTTGGCCGTGACGATTTCCTCGTATGGATTAGTACAGTTTTTAGAGAGCGTGACGATTCCCTTATCTGGCTGGCTAGCGTGGACCAACTGTCCTATAATGTACGTTGTTATTAATATGTATGACTAATAAATGTTGGAATTGTATTCCTAAACTTGTGAATTGTTAAATTCAAATGCTGCCTCTGAAGGACTTGGGAACAAAATTGTTGTCTTTACCAGCGACTTATTGCGGTAAATATCATGCCCCGGTAGCACAGGAGGATCTGGATCAATTCGGCTAACTGTTGTGAATTGACGGCTGAATAGCACGTGACGCAAAAGCCAATGCTCCTGATTCGATATCACAACATACGCGGCATGCATGAGAACGCGGTTACAATGCGGGGTCGTGGATTACCTTGAAGCGCGACTTCGAGGTGCTGATCTTGTGTTCCTGAACTCAACATATCCTCACGTTCACTAGGATAGTTTCCCGTTAACAACTCTCATTCCTGTGAACCTACAAGCTACCCTCCACCTCAACAGGATGTCTAATTTTCCCAACAAACGAAAGAAACGTAATCAGACCCCAGATCTTGGCAGTTGTTGTGACCGGTGCCGCACACTTTCAAGGTCTGCTATGATTCAGAAGCTTGCCAATAGGAAATACTACTGTGTTGCAGAAATACCCGAATCTCAGCAAGAGCTTGCATCGTCTTCTTGTCGTATCTGCCAGTCACTTGCAATACTCAAGTCGGATGACTCGCGAACTTTTCTACACGCCCTATCAGCTGGCTGGCTCTTCAAATGGTTGATGGCGACTCGACTGTCGAAGCTCAAACTTACGGATACAGTTCTGCTACGTCTCGACTCGAGGAAAGAAAAGAAAGAGACGAAAATAGATAAAGCCATGGGCAGTCTCATATCTGTTGAACCAACCAAACCAACCTCAGAGCCGTTTTCCAGCCTTTTACCTTCTCAACCCTGGCCTAGAACTATAAAGTATGAACAAATCAAGTCTTGGATCACCTACTGCAACGAAAACCACGATGACACTTGCACATCAAAGGAGAGGACTCAGCTCCAGCCTTTCAAAGTCATAGACTGCATTTCTTACCAGTCTGGAGAGCCTATCAAACCTGTGTCACTTCCTACGAATCAGGAATATGCAGCTCTCTCATACGTCTGGGGAGAAGATGACAAAAAGCAGTCAGGCGTAAGCGAATCCACGGCTCCAGTCATCAATGATAGTATTGAAGTGACAAAGAGATTGGGTTATATGTATCTATGGGTCGATCGACATGTACGTTGAATAGCCAGTTATTTACTATTTGCCGCCTGCTGATGATTCATAGTGCATCGACCAAGAGCAATCAGAAGATTCGAAGAAGAAAGAATTTGAGAGGATGGACAAGATCTATTCCCAAGCCTCTTTCACCATCATTGCTGCTGCCGGGAGGGACTCTGGGGATGGCTTGGCTGGGGTGACTGCACCGCGTGATCAACAAAAAAAACCGCTGCAAATAGATAACATGCAATTTCGCTATCTTGGAAAACCGCCCAGGGAGAAAATTCAGTCTACCAAATGGGCCGAAAGAGGTTGGACGTACCAGGAAGGATTCTTATCCCGGAGGAGGATCTTCTTCACCAACGAGCAAGTCGTTTTTCAATGCAACAACATGACTTGCCTGGAGTCTCTGAGTATCTCTATGGAGGCTCTGCATATCAAATCGGGCCGAGTACTTGACGACATTCAACCTTTAGAGATAAAACCGCCACACACAAGCGGTAAAACCATAGGAGATCACATCATGGGATACAGTGCTAAGCAACTTACGAAGAAAGAAGATTCCCTAGATGCCTTTTTGGGCATCCTCAGCTACTACGAGGCGAAATATTCCTGGGGTCAATTTTTGGGAAATCCGATACATAATGAGGAGCCTCACATGATAAACGCATGGTATCATCTGAAGCCCGCAACTCGCGTCGGGAAGTTTCCAACCTGGTCATGGACAGGCTGGCGTGGGAGATTGAAATTAACGAGCCGCGACAACCCAGAGTACAAACTTGAATTAGCAACCTTGACTGGAGAGATTATACATATTGATGAGTACAAAACGCGGAGACTTTTTGAGCGGCCCAAGTTGAAAGCTTTCATTCAGTTAACAGGGATGGTGATAGATGTGTCATTCGAGTTCATCGACTGGGACAACCACAAGGGAGGTTGGACGCGGGACCTCCAGAATGGAATCTGGGCCGCCCTTCGGCTCACCGACAACATTACCGCATATTCTCTTTTCTACCCTGACCATGAAACCCTTGCGGAGAAAACCAATTTCTCTCTTCCGGCCATGATACTAGAGAGTGGTACGAGTTCAAAAGAAAAGAACACAATCATTCTCGTTTTACAAGAGGGCAACGGATACTATGAGCGGGCTGGGTTGATCAGAATGACCAGTGTCACGAGTCCAGAAGAAAAAGATTCAAGTCGGGAAAATGACGTGCAACCAACTGTGTACAAAGATGTGTCGGGATGCTGGTCGAGGCATGCGCCAACATGTGAAAGGAAAAAGTGGGTTTGGCTGCAGGCAGCCGAGGATAGAACCTTTCAAGTACTGTAACTTTTATATATAGGAAATGGAACGATATAGCAGTGGTACGACTAGAATGATACAGTATATTTTTATTCGATACTGCAATTGAGAAACAGGGCTCTTTCCTGGAGACGTCACGCCTCAACATGATGGTACACGTTCTCGAGGGGAATGTGACCGGCAATTGTGCGAGTTCTGCAAGACACTGGCTGAGCAATACTCGCGCCCCTGGCGCCTCCAACACGGAGCATAGAATCGTCTTTCAAGCTATACTTGTAATCTTCTCATGTTAGTAGAGGGACATCGTCATCTACTGAAGGACGTGCAGGGTACAGCAAGCCTCAGTAATGTTTTATTCGTCCGTGAAAAGGTCACAGGGTTCTCTCGTTTTTATAATTCCTCTCATTCGTTTATTCCGCAAGCCACTTATCAAGGGTCAAGACGGCTACGCGGCAGGTCAACCTGGAATTATACCTTCAGTCAATGAAAACTCGATTAACAACGAGACCACTTAGTGGAATACCACACCCCAGTAGCGCTTTACGCGAAAGGACGCGTCGCGTTCTGAGGTAAACCCCAGTTCTAATCAGCACGACTATTCCTGTATACGGAACAATATCAAATCAGCATAATCAACCCTACTAGGTTTAAAGTGGGTCAATAAAATCAGAGCTCTAGCAGCAGACTTAGTATACACAAGTGGCTCTTACTAAGCCCCCTCAAACACATTTATGTACTTTGCAGTAGGATAACAATTGTCTCATGCCATTCCTTGGCTGCCCAAAATAGCGGCGTCCATCCATCGCTATCCTTAGCATCTGGGTCGACTTTGCCAGTATCAAGTAGCAGCTTGACGATCGCCTCATGCCCCTTCTCAGTCGCACACAATAACAGCGTCCATCCATCGCTATTCTTAGCATCTAGGTTGACTTTGCCAGTATTAAGTAATAGCTTGAAAATTCTCTCATAACCCTCCTCTGCCGCCAGCCGAAACGGCATTTGTATGCCCTTGTCCTTGACGAGTAGATCTACTATTCCTCCTGGCGTCTCTATATCTCCCTTTCTCCAATGGCCTTGGCCTCAGCTTTCAAAATTCAGGCTATCTATGCTTTTCAATGCACCTTCTAAAATTCCTATTGCCTTTCTGAGATTCTCCACTTCTCTATTTTATTTTATATCTTATAATGCCACTCCAGTGTTCTAAAGCCTGGTTACTTTATCTAAATAATCTTCTAACTTTATCTCTAAACCTTTTAATAATAGAGCATTTATAAGCTATTTATAGTCTTTACTACCTTATAACTTATCTAAGTATATATCCTAGTTCTAGTTAAGTAAGAAATCACTTAGGAAGGATGTTAAAAGTTCTAAAAGTTCTGACTTGGTGTTTCCTCCGCTTATAGCTTAGAGATTGTCTGGAAGGGGAGCTGCAACTATTATAACGGTCCAGTAATCTTCACATAGCCTGATTATTGTAGGCCTTGATGCTCCCTGTAGAAAGCAGATAGCATCCCTTTGCCTGACAGATTTCGCTGAGGCCTAGAGAGTCTAGCGGGAATCTGTCCCCCTAAGGCTAGATGCATTCTTCCAGTTAATATTTACTTATTATCTTTCTTCCTAATTACTATCTCTTTTAACTAAGGATACTTTACCTAGAAGGTAGCCTTTACCTCTAATAACTGCTATTTCCTTATTATCTTATATATCTATAGATATATATTTAAAAAAGAGAAAGTTAATAAGTTACTAAAAGAGTTATCCCTATATAATCTTATAGTTAACTGATAACCCTATAATGCTAGGGTTATTAGAAGTTATGCTAAGTAAGGCATAAACCTTATTATGGCGCTTAGTAGCTTTCTAAGTGTAGTATATGTCTACCAGCTTACCTAGAGGGCATATGTCTAGGTAAAATCTGCCTGACTGGCTAGTAGTAAGTCTAGGTTAGAAAATTGCACCCCTTATAAGATACGCTGCTAAGTGGATTAGGGCTTGGAGGTCTTGGTAAGTTTTATAGGATAGGTCTAGTGCGCTTAGGCCTAAACAGAAAGCATACCTGTCAATCTCGGCGAGATCACATTTAACTAGTATGTATCAAGCTGCGACAACCTCCTGGAGCACCTAAATTAACCCTATTAGAAACCTTTGTCTATATGTTGAACGCCTGTTTACTTACCCAGATACGTTGAAACCACGGGCTCTTAAGAAGTCTAAGGATTTCGCTTTTATTGATCAAGGGCTCCGTGGGTGAGGATTTTGTACGCCGCTCTGCAGCCATGCGTAATTCTTCTAGTGCTTAGCTGCTATCAGGTGTAGCTCCTCCAAGCCAAACAATTACATAACTTGCTTTAGCATATATCTTTGCTATAGATTGAACCTGCTGCCTGTTTCCCTTAAAGTCTTGCTGGTTAATGTAAATAGCATCTATCTATATAGTTTATTTAATAGAGCAATTGTGAAGATGTAATAAAGCCATATAAAGGCTTTCCCTAATAAACAGGTCTTAACTGTTTATAGAAATAGATTAAGGCTTTTCCTTAGAACCCTACATGTATGATAGAGCCTCGTACGGACAAGTACTTCCCGAGTCTGTTAAGGCGCAGTTAAAGAGTTGACATCATATGAGGGCATGCTCATCCTCGTCCGGCAGTAGCTGAAGCAAGCGGATACTGCTCCCCAGTAAAGAAGAATAAGAGTAAAAAGGCATAGCGAAGTTTGAACTGTGGCTATTGATATTTTCGTCGGTATAATTGTCAAGCTCTCGTTATAGCTTGTTTAGTGCTGCCTGAGAAGTATGCTTTAGGCTTTGGTTCAGAAAGAAGAGGGGCACAGCTGGGCGACGATTGATGAAGTCGCCGATAAACTCCTGGCTGGAGTATCTTCCGCAATGACGTCCCCCCCACGAAATACAACAGTAGCTGATCAGGCAAACTCGTCAAAGGGAGATTCTGCATTGACTAAGCATCAATAGCAGACTTGATCTCGGTATTAGCAATTACTAGAAAATGAGTTATCCAAACCCTCGAAGTTTCCCAACTTTTACGCCGCATTCACTTCGTGATGTATATTTCCTTACTTGAGTCTCATCGAAGAATTGGCTAATAAAATCTCGAATAGACTTGCATTTGTAGCAATTCTTTATTTGTGTGTTCACTTCTGTTTTATTCTTGTTTATCATCCTCCTGGACATCATTCAACTTTCGCTAGGCGGTTATTTAGCTCTCTCAGCTCCGGGTCGTAACACTTCTTCCACTGCGGATATCTTCGATAATGTGCTTCAATGAGCTCATACATTTGGGTTTCCATATTGCGCATGACCTGCGCCTGCTTCTTTCGCATCATAACTAGGCTCTCTTCATCCGAGGTACACTCAGCCTCTTCACCTTCTGAGGTTGAATCTGAATCGTTATCCATTTCGATTATAGCACGATTTAGACGCCGCCTGTTTCCTCGTCTTAGTTGATCATGTTGGAGATGTTCGTACTTTTCCAATGCCTTGTTCAAAAACCATATACAATCATTAGCGTTATCACATTCCTCAAACGTCTTGGCGACTTTCATCTGTTTTACCAGGCACCATCGGCTTGGAAAATAACCCCCAGTGGAATTGTCTAGCTCTAGCGTAGGCGCTGGGAAAGTGCTTTGGGTCACATCGGCTGATACTCTCTCCCGAAGACAAACTAGCTGTGCATAAAGCTCGTCCTCAGAGATTCGAATTAAGTCCTGCTCAGGCTGTATGACATAGGGCATGTATCTATTGGAAATCAAATTGGTTGCTAGTTGCCAGCCGTCAAGAGGATGATGTTGGATGCTAGATGATGGTAGGGGATGCGAAATAGTTCCGGTCTGGCGGGATCTAGCGTGGTACTTGATAAGTCCCGGATGTGCAATTGGCCACCAGACAAACTGCTTTTCCTCTTTGTCCTTGCGGATAAAACCGCGGCTGTGTGGATACGGGAGAAGCCAATGGCTGCCAAGAAACGACCGTTTTAATTCTTGACGCCATTTCCGTGCACTAGCTTTGCCTCGTGTGGTTTTGATAGCATGGAAGCTCTGTTGGAATAGCATACGGTATGGCTTCTCGTTCCATCCTTGTCGCTCAAAATGATCATCCTTCGATTTCCAAAGCCAGGCAAACAAGACGTCGATATTCTTTACCGCTAACCGATTACCTTCTGCAAGGTGAAGTGGCTGGTGATCCTTGAGCATGGCGTTGTTGACACTATGGTAGCAGAGGGGGATCTCTCCTGCTAATGCTGATTCTAAGCATTCCGGTTTCAAAGCTGACTTGACGTGAAAGAAGACATCTTTGCGAAATGCGCATAGACACAGCTCTCGGAGATATCTTTCCAGGAGGTTAAGGCAAGTAGAAATTGAGCTGAATTCGAGCATCCACTGGTAGGCCTTGTTGACTCGAATAAAATCGATTCGTACATCTCGCACTTGGTGATACCGAGCACGGTATGCATTCTGCATCGATGGGTTATTGAACATCATATAGGCTGTATGCGGTTGGCGGAAAGTAAGCGTGTTCCAGTCGATCTTGTCCAGAAACCAGGCATAGCCATACTTTTCCATGGTGAGCTTAAAGCCAAGGCCTTCGTGGCGGCGAAGTCCATTTGGCTGGCGTGCATCAGGTTGCTGACGAACATCTGGCCAGCAGCCACCGACTTTCCGTATCAATCCGCCTGTATATGAGAATTGGAGACAGCGAAGAAACATCAGCATGACCCTCGTGTGTTCCTAAGTCACAAAATGTGGATCTTGGAAGCTATATACCATCTCGAACCCTATGCAGAACTTATTGATGTTCCACCGCACCCATTGAAGTAAGGTATCGGTCGTGAAGCTATAGTATGGCGAATTATCGTCTGTGGGTATGATGAGTCGCTGGTTGTGAAGCTCTCGGGATCTCATCCGGTTGTCAATAGCGTCGAAAAGTTCCTTAGAAACACGATGCTCTTCTCTAATGCCAAAGGATTTCTGCATAGATCCCAACAGGGCATAGTGGCATTGAAGCTTTGTATACAGGTATGCCTTGATTAATGCAGCCGGCTGGTGACTGAGACCGCCTCTAACGAGTTCTTACGTTTTTCTTAGCTTCTTGTTAAGAGCGAGGGTCTCTATCGCTGTATTTGTAAACAGGTATATGTTTCCTGCTGCAAATACTTCCTTAATACTGGAGTAGAACTGAGAGTAGAGAAGACTAGCAGCTCAGTGTGAAGAGCGCTTTCCAGTCTTAATAGTTAAACTTCCAGTATCTCGAAGCATACTGAACGGGTAGAAGACCTGCTTTTGGATCCCTCGATTATCAGTAGACCTATTCTCAACCTGAGAGGCGTATAATTCTAAACAGCATCGCCGATAGAGCAGTGTTTCTGCCCGTTTCTCTGTTAGACTATCCATAATACCAGCTGCCAGTTGGCTCCACGGTACAATCTGAGATGTCTGCTGGGGGCAAGTTTCTTTACCAATGTCAAAGTATCGCTCTGTTGTGGTGTGGCTCTCCTCGACTGCGCTGGTCTAGTAATTTCGAAATCGTGTCATCATCTTGTCCCAGGTAACATCTTTTATAAGGACTTTTAGGTTCTTACCTCAAAGAAGAATAATAATGTCCTTAAACTGTTGAAATCCCGGATCTTGTACGGTAGTGGTAATATGTGCCCAAATCTCCTCTAATGCCTCCAGCTGCAGAAAGTATACTAGTCGTTGCTCGCGTCCCACTAGGTGCACACATTGAGAAAGGCCCTCTACTCCTCGAGCGGTAGAATTATATCAACTGTAGTTATAGCTTGAGAGATAATGCTGAACATAGGCTGTGCTATAGCACTTATATATCGCAGGAAGAAGAATGCTATCTATCTACAGCCGAAAGTCTTCATCCCTAATCTTACTGCAACTTTACTCTTCCCGATATAAGTTTAGAAATAGTAGATATAGGGATATATCTTTAAACCTGATAAGATGACTGAATGTGTAGTGTAGAATGTGGTGTACAGGCTGGTAGACTTAATGCAGTTTCCCATTTATATCAGTATATGTAACTGGGATTGACCGAAGGTGGAGATCAGACTGAAGATCAGATACAGCCATCTGAGTAGGCGACCAATGGATTCCTTGCTTAGCGACGGCAAGGTTAGATGGAAAGGCCACGACGCTGTCTATATCAAAAGTAATTCCAGCATTGTCGGTAACTCTCTCATCCTCATCCAAATAGACATATGGGACCTTTTCTCTAGAGTCAATACCACAAAAGACCTGTCTTCTGGATTCCGGGCTTAGTTTTCCCGCCAAGTCATCTTTTTGGCGCGCAATTGTATCGCTACCAAGAATATCTGGACCTAATTCAGGTGTAAATTCTAGGTATTCAGCGAGGGCAATCTGGTAGTTGGGATCTTCCATATGGTGACTTCGTGTTGCCTAGTGGCACTCGTTGCAACATCCTTGGAATTTAATAAGCTGTTCTGCCACCTCTTATGCGAGATGCTCAATCGGACCTGGCTCGCCGTCCCCTATTTGTAGAGAGACCTCCGAGGTTGTATCAGCGACAATATCCTGACCCAGGTCAGGATCCTGATGATTTGGAACAGCTACCGCATCTTCGGTATAAGGGGCAGATCTAGCACTGGATATGCCTTGTTCATTAATATCTCCGGATACCTGGAAATCCATTGCGAGTAGAGACAGTGAGGACATAATCGATACTAATATAAGAGGCTCATCATGATCGGCGAATACTCCCTCAGTGATGGGTTAGAGTGGGGAACTAGGTGGAGGCAGAAAGTTGCTGATGTCTTGTTCTTGTAGCTGTACGAATGTACCGCTCTGTGAGTTATCTAACTGCTAGACGGGATAGTGCGAGTGATAAAACCTGCTATAGGGTAACCCTCTATTTCTAGCTGTAGCTTTATGCTGTTTATTCTGCCTGCATTAAGTAGCTGCTGTCTCTTTATCCTTAGCTATTATATATTTATGTAGTTACCTACGCTTTAGTAGTCTCTTTATATTAATTTAAATATATTATTATATAAAGTAGTAAGGGTTACTCTGTGTTAATGCTAGAGGTTATTTTTAATACTTTAATAACTATTTAGTTGCTTTTGCGGTTACTATAGCAGGCTAGATTAGCTACAGTTAGTATACTTATATTATAAATATTTAATCTCTTATAATGCAGTAGGTAGAGTATTAGCCTAGTTAAATTTATATTTTAATATTTTAACTTATATAATAATATAACTAATAAGAAAACTTATATAGATATTAAAGAATAATTAATAAGTCTTCTTTCTATTTAGCTTAGCGTTTTAAAATAATATACTAGGCTTTATATAGATTAGCAGTAATAGGCTTTTAAAAATAGATAGATCTTAACTATAAAATTTATAATTAGTTAGGTAATAGTCCTATATATTTAAAAACAGCTACATCTTAACTATGAAATTCTAATTAGCTGTAAAGCTTAAGGCCGATAATAAGGTTAGCAACTTCTAAGATAAATCTACTAACAACTAGCTAGAAGAATTGTTAGAAATATAAGTAAGGCGACTCTTAAGCTTCTAATATATGTTCTTTTACTATATTAATAAGTTTTATATTATATTTAGTATCTTAGTTAAGTTAGCTAGTATATAATAGTTTACTTATATATATATAGCTTTTAGGTTTCTTTCTAGAACTTTTTCTCTTTACTTTTAAGTAAAATTAAATTTACTATCTTAGCTATTTGTAAAAAAGTATATTTATATTATAGTAAATAAATTTTAATACTCTTTAAGTACTTTATTTAAGTATAATATATTTCTTATTTACTTAATATAGCTTAATATAATTATTAAACCTTTAATATTTTAAATACTATTTACTTAAAAGGGTTAAAGAACTAGCTTCTTATTAGTAGCTTTAAGCTAGTTAGTAATACAGTTACTACCTATTAAGGCTACTAGTAGTATAGTTTATATTACTACTATATAATACTATATATAAATAGTATAATAAAAGTAATTAAGTTTAAGCTTAGGCTTTCCTTTAGCTAGGTAATATAAGCTGCTTATATCTTATCTTATATCTATCTTATATTTAACTACTTTATTATAACCTGCTACTTACTTACTTATATTTTACTAGCTTATATTATATTAGTAATACTATTCTTTAGCTATAAGGTTTAATTACTAGCCTTTTTAAGCTATAGCTTAAAGTACTAATAGCTTAAGTTATAGTTTTAAAAGGTAAAAAGCTACTAATATATAAGGCTATAGTAAAGGTAGCAGTTATTAATATACTTATTTAAATAGTAATAATAGTAGGTAATAAAAGAGATAGCTATTATTCTTTTATATAATAGAAATAAAAGTAAAAGAATATTATTACTAGCTAATTTATTAACTGGCTTTATATATATAACTTAGTAAAAGGGAAGCTAAAGCTTCTAATTAATACTTAAGATTAAGTAGCTATTAATTGCTTTTACTAGTAGTATAGTTTATACTACTAGTAGCCTTATAGTTATATTATATAGGCACTATAAGGGTAACTAGAATATACTAATAATAGTTTTATAAGTCTTAAAAAACTTAATATATTAACTTTCTTACATTTAGCTAGTATCTTATAATAATCTATTAATTTAGTTTTCTCTTTTCTATCTTTTACTTATAAAAGAGATTAAAGTAGAATTATAAGTAAATTCTAAACTTAATAAAAGTATATTAAATTTAAATAAATTTACATAAATCTTATTATTATTTAGAGTTAGTATTTTATATAATACTTAAGAAGATATATCTTATTAGCTACTTAAGACTTTATTTTATAATAAATTTAAATATTAAAAAAATCTAAAAACTAATAATACTACTTTAAAGGCTTTTAATATATAAGACTAATAAGATAAAAGATAATACTTAATTTAAGCCTTTTATTTCTATTTTAAGGCTAAAAGGTTTCTATTTTAACTTTAGCTTTTATATAGTAATAGTATATAGCTAGTATAATACTAATTTAAATAGTCTTTTTAATTTTATATACTTATTTACTAAAAGTATAATATAAAGTAATAATCTTTAAGTATTTAAAATCTAATTTATATTTATAGTAATTACTAGCTAAGAATAAATATATAATCTTAAAGTTAATATAGCTTAAGCTTACTAGAGGTTTAATAAGGTTTTACTTTAAGTTTATATATTATAACTTTAAGGATATAAATACTCTATTTCTCTAGTTAATATATTAGTTTTAATACTTATAATATAATAGATTATTTATAGCTAAACCCTACTATTTGCTAAGGTTTATAGTAATATAAAGTAGTTTTTCTGCCTTATTTAAACTGCAGCTTAAGGCCTTAATAGCTTACTAGAGCTATAGTTTAAAAATGCTAGTATATAGTTTATCTTATAAAAAGGAGAAAGCTAGAAATCTCTCTTTTATATAAAAGGGTAGTTAAAGTTAACTATAGCCTCTAGTTAATGCCTAGAGTTAGCTATAGCCTTAAATTAATACTTAAAGTTAACTTTAGCTAAGATCTAATAATTATTTTAAATTTTATTAAATTTAAATTTTATTTTATTTAGTATTAAGTAAGCCTTTTTATACTATTATATAAATAGGTAAAATATAGTAATTACTTACTTTACTTAACTTAATATACCTTTTACTTATCCTTTAAGAGGGAGCTAAATTAAAAAATATAAGCTATAGTTCTTTAAAAAGCTTTATAGTAGTTTACCTTACTATAGTAAATTGCTAAAGTTAGAGTTTAATGCTATACTTATAGATATTTCTACTTATAGCTTTAATTACTTAGGTTTTTTAAAAATTTATAAACTTAATATAATAGCTATTTTCTTTTTAAATTATAGCCTCTTATACTTTAGCTTTCTTACTTAAGGTTAAATTTAATACTTTAATTAATTAAGCTAATATAATATAGTTAACTAGTAGTATAATATATACTACTACTAGCTTACTACTTTAAAGTTAATATAAAACCTATTATACTATTTACTATACTAGCTAATAATAGTATATTAATTTCTTTCTTTTTACTTTTACTATAGCTTTAATTAAGTATTTATTACCTTATAGTATTATAAGCTATTTTATATAATATATTAGCCTTTTCTAGTATATAATACTTTAATATCTTTAGTATACTCTATTTATAAGTTATATTTATATTAAGTATTATATAATTAATTAAGTTAGTTATTTACTTAAAAAGCCTTACTATTCTCTTTCTTTTTCTCTCTCTCTCTTTTTACCTTTTTACCTTTTTGCTTTTTTACCTCTTTGCCTTTTATATATATACTCCTCTTAATAATATCCCCCTTTTAGCCTAGTTAGCTGCTTTTATAGCTAGCCTTTTAAAGCTATAGCTTAAGATATATATATTAAAATTAATTAATAGCTTAAGCTATAGTTTAAGAAAGCCTTTAACTAGACTGCTATTTACCTACTTGCCTATCTCTTCTAGATTATATAATACTAGTAGCTAAGGCTATAGCTTAAAAGGGCTTAATATACCTTTAATTACTTTATATATAATTAATTAATAGTATATATATTATTAGTATTAAGTCTTTAAGTAAAAAGAAGTATAGCTTTTAAAGCTACTTATTATAGCCTAGTTAGTAGAATTATTTAGTCTTTAAAGCTATAGTTATATAAAACTTCTATTAAGGCTTAGGGTTTAATTCCTGCTAGCTAAGCTATAATAGGTAGCCTTAAAAGCTATACTTCTTTTTATTTTTTAAAAGGCCTTTTTCTTTCCTTTTTATCTTTTTTACTACTAGCTAGTAGTTATATTAGTAATTAAATAAAAGATAATATAATTACTATATATAATCTATACTATATAGATTATTTACTTAATAGTTTATATACCTTATATATAATATAACTTACTATTAATTAACTTTCTTTCTCTTTTTCTCTCTTTCCATTTCTCTCTTTCCCTCTCTCTCTCTCTCTCTTTTTTTCCCTCTTTTTTATATATACTCTTTTTAAATTATACCTTTAAAGAAATCCCTTAAAATCTACTTAAAGTAACTAATATAATATAAATTAGCTACTATTAGCTTAATAGCTTAATTTATATTATTACTTACTTACTGCTTTAAGGTTAATATATAGCTTATTATATTAATACTTATTTTTTTTATAAAATAAGTATCTCTTTTTACTTTTTATTATTATATATTATATTAATTAATTTAATATAATACTATCTTTTTTAACTTTAACTTTAATTTTAATATATACTATTAGCTAATATACTTAAAGTACTTAGAAGGTTATATAAAATTATTTTATTTAATTTACTTTACTTTCTTTTTATTTTTATTTCTAGTAGTAATTTATATTATAATCTCTTTTTTACTATAGTATAATAAGGTAAAACTTATAGCTAGCTAGTCTTTTTAAGTTATAGCTTAATAAAAGATTAATAGCTTAAGCTATACTTTTATAAAGGCTAATTAAGGCTATTTTTAATTAGCTATTAAGCTAGCCTAAAATATAAAGCTTACTAGCTTAACTAATTAAATCTAGTAACTTAGCTTTTTAACTTTAAGATAATTTAATTTAATTGCTAGGGTAATATATCTTTCCTTTTCCCCTTCTCTCTCTTAAATTTAACTTTAAGTAGCAGTTCTTTTAAAGAAGCCTAGCTATATTATAAACTATAGTAGTAGTAGTAATAGTAATAGCAATAAGAAAAGGCTAAATAAGTATATATATTATAATATATAATATACTTATAATAGAATTTTTAATCTTTTTATTTATTTATTAAAACTAAAAAGTAGCCTTTTTTAAATAATAGCTTTAACCTAAAACCTACTTAAAGTAAAAGCTAGCTTTTTAATTAGCTAATAAAAACTAATAGTATAAAAAACTAGTAGTATACTTACTTCTACTTTTTATAAGCTAATTAAAGGCTTACTTTAACTAGTAGTATACTTTATACTACTGCCTGCCTAGTAGTTAAAGGTTATAATAATTATACTAGCTAATATTATTATATTTTCTAGTAAAGTTAAGTAATAAAAGATTAACTTTTTTATAATAATTATAAAAAAATAAAATAAAATAAATATAATAATAAAGGTCTTTTAAAGAATACCTATTAATAATAACTTTATTTTAAATTAAGCTATAAAAGATAAAATAATAATATTAATATATATTAAAATCTTAAAATAAATATAAATCCTTAGTATTTAATATAAAAGTAAATAGAAGGATTTATACTATATAGATAAAAAGTATAATAATAAAGTTTAAATAATTCTTTAAGTACTTCTTATTAACTTTAGTAAAGTTATTATATATAAAGATAAAAGTTAATTAAAAATAATAATTAATAATAAACTTAATTATAGCTTTAAAAGTAAATTAGTTTATATAAGCTTAAATACACTTAAAGAGAAATAGTATTTTAAAGTCTATAAAAAGTTTTTATAGTTTAAAGTAATTATTAGTAGTAGTAAGATAAGTATATAACTATTAATAAAAGTAAGACTTATAAGTATTTAGTATATAAAGAGTAAGTAATTAGCTTTAATTATTATATTTTTAAGCTATTTTAATAGAAGTTACTATAAATTTATTATATATAATATAACTAAAAGTATTAATAATATTAGCTATTAAGAAAAGATTAATATTAAGTAAATAATAAAAAGTAAATTAAGTAAAATTATTAAAAAAGAAAAATAGTTAAGTTAAAGAAAAAAATAGTAAAGGATAATTTATAAAGACTATTAATATAAGAGATATAATTTTATTTATAGCTAAAATAAAAGTATTTTATAAAAGCTATTATATTACTAAGTTTTATCTTTAGAGTAATTAGAAAGTAAATATTATAAAAGTATTTAGTAGATTTTTAATCCTTTATATAATAAAGTTTAAGCTATAGTAATTTAAAGTTTAAATTATTAAAGTATTTAAAAATAAAATAGTTATAGTTATTATACTATATAAAGTAAATAGTATTATATTTTATAGTTAAAAGTTAAAAGTTATTAAATATTAATAAAGTTATAATATAACTTCTTTTAAGCCTTTTTTTTCTTTATCTTTATATAGAATTTTAAAGAAGTAAAAAACTTACCTTTTTTAGTATTATCCCTTCTAGTTTAAGATATAATAGTAAAAAGTAAAATACTACTATTTAATATATAAAGAAAGTAAATATAATATAAAGTAAGTAAAGTAAAATTAAAAAAGATAAAAAGAAAATAAAAAATAATTAATAAAAAGATAAAAAAAGAAAAAGAAAAAATAAATTAAAAAGTAAATTAAATTTAATTTTATAAAGTAAAAATATATTAAGCTTAAATAGGGTTAGGGTTAAAAAGACTAAAATAATACTGCGCCTAGTATATCTATTATAAAGTATATTTCTTAACCTGTTAGTTACAGTTACTAATATCTATTATAGCTACTATTATAATACCTATTTATAATAGCCTGCAGGCTAATTAGACTTATTATATAACTAACTATAATCTTATTAATGTAATTAAATTAGCCTTAAAGCAGGCTAAAGGTAAGAATTACTATAAGGTTTATATAATAGCTATAGCTATTATAAAGAACTTCTTATTAAAGAATTAATCTAGCTTAATTAAAATAGCTATTTTTAATTATATTTTAATTTACTTAATTAGTTATATAGATTTAGATTCCCTAGATTATAAGATAGTATTAAATTAGCTAGTTAAAGAGCTATTATAGCTAGAAGAAGCTATTAAGTAAGGTAAAACTCTTATAAATAATTAAGCTACTTTCCTTACTACCTTTAAAGGCTTAGCTAGATATAAAGAGTAGCTTATAAATGTAATTATTTAAGCTAAATAGGTAATTTATATCTTTTTAATTATATAAAAATAAGAATAAATATAAGGTAATAGTAGGGTTTAAAGGTTTAAAGAAATTAAGTTAACTTTTATATAAGTTAGTTAGTAAAAGTTAAATTAACTTAAAGTTAATAACAACTTTATTAATTAAATATATATATTAAGGCATATAATTAATTAACTTTATATTTAAAAACTATAAATAAAGTAATATTAACAAAGAAATAGTAATTTAAACTAAAAATAAATATAATATAAGTTTAATTTATTACTTATAATAAATTATTTTATATTAATTATAATATATATTTTTTTAGTTTAAATTATTATCTTTTTATTAATATTACTTTATTTATAGTTTTTAAATATAAAGTTAATTAATTATATACTTTAATATATATATTTAATTAATAAAAGTTATTTTAACTTTTATTAATTAACTTATATAAAAGTTAACTTAATTTCTTTAAACTTTTAATTTAACTTTATTATTATTTTATATTTATTTTAAAACTTTATTTATAAACATATTATCTTTATATTAATAGTAAAACTCTCTTTATAGTAATAACTCTTTTAGCTATATTAAGAAGCTACTCTTTATATATATTTAAGTTACTTATAAAGATAGTAAGAAAGGCTATTTAATTTAACTAAAAGGGATAACTTTCTTTTAAGCTTCTTTTTAAGTTTTTAAAATTTAATAGCTTATTATTAATCTAGTTTAGCTTAATTAAGCTAAGATAATTTATATAATAAATTAATTTAATAAATTATAATTAAAAATAGCTATTTTAATAAGGTTAAATTAGTACTTTAATAAGAAGTTCTTTTTAATAGTAGTTACTATTATATAAACCTCTTTTAGCTTTTTCTTATTAGCTACTTATAAGGCAGGCCTAATAGCTATATTAAGGTTATAGCTAATTATATAATAAGCTTAATTATATAGCTATAAGCTATTTTATATAGTAAGCATTATATTAATAGCTATAATTAATATTAATAACTGTAATTAATAGAAGAAAAGTTAAGTTAAGGAATATACTTTATAATAAGTATACTAAGCTTAGTATATTATAAAGGTTAATTAAAGAGTATTCTTTTAACTAGAGTAAAGGAAAAAGGTTAATATAGCTGCTAAGAAACTTACAGGCAGTATTTATACTGCTTAGTTAAGGTAGTAATTATACTACTTAAAGCAGATAAACCTTAATTAATATTAATCTTTATAATACTAGCTTATTATAAGGGCCTTAATATTTAAGCTTTTATTTAAAAAGTTAAAAGGTTAATAGCCTTATATAGGGCTAATAGTAATAAAAAAAAATAATAATATATATTTATACTTATTTATTAAATTAGTTAATTATTATATAGTTTTTAAATTAAAGCTTTTTAAATAAATTACTTTCTTAATATACTTTAACTATATATTAATATCTATTTTTATATTAATTATTTTAAATTTTTTTTTCTTTTTTTTTAATTAATATTATTATTATTTTATTATTTAGTTTATTTAATTAATAATAATTACTTTCTTAAATATTACTTAATTAGCTTATTTACTAAACTTAACTTTAAACTAATTGCTATTTAGCTTACTATTAAATAATTATTAATATAAAACCTTAATATATTATAATACTTATTATATTTTTATAACTTACTTTTAAATACTTCTTTTTCTCTTATAAGAAATAATTTATTTATACTTTTTCTAGTAATATTTTTATATACTTTATATTATATTAACTATATATAAATACTTTTCTTTATTATATTTAAGCTTTTAGCTTAGTAAATAGATATATAATATAAAGTTAATTATTAATAATAATAATAATTATATTATTAAATTACTTTACTTTTAAATAATATTAAGTTTATATTAAATTATTATTATAACTTTACTACTTTTTCTTTACTAGAATTAACTTATAATATTATTTTAAATACTATTATACTTCTTTATTAATATATATATAATAATATATTTTATAAATAATAAATAGATAATTAAGTAGTTTTATAAATAGTTTTATATTAAATATAACTTTTTTATTATTTATTTATAAAAATACAATATTAATTAATTAATAAATAGATATTTTATATTTATAGCTATTAACTTATATAGTTTATTTACTTTTATAATTACTATAATTTAAATTTAAATTTTATTATCTTATTACTATAAGCTAATAACTATTATTATAAATTAATAAATATAGCTTTATATAGTATATTAACTACTACTAATTATAAGTAATTTACTATTTTTAATTATTATAGTTTTTTTACTTTTATAAATTACTTTAACTTAATTACTTTTTTTTACTTATTATTTTACTTAAATATATTAATATATATAGGCTAACTTTAATTAAAATAATATATTAATTACTATTTACTTTTAATAATATTAAATATAATTAATTTAATTTTAAATTAATTATAATATTATAATATTTAATTTTTATAATTTAAAATTAAAATATAATATATTTTTATAATTATAAATTAATATATTATTTTAAAATTTATTTTTTTTAAGTTTTAATAATAGTAACTTATATCTATTAAAGGTAATAGATTTAAGTTTCTATTTTTATTAATATAGTTTTAATTTATATATATTTTCTATTAAATTTAAACTTATATCTGCCTTACAGCTAGAATAAAATGTAAAGAGAATAATAAGTAGTCTTAATAGCTAATATTAAGCCAGAACAAGTTTAGCTTTAGCTTATAGGGATTAAAGCAGTTAAGCACTTTAAACTCTAGCTAATAAATTACTCCTTTTAGGATCTAGCCTTAAAAGGCATTTTTTAAATTATATTACTGTAAAATTAACTTAAAGCTAGTAAAGTAAAAGATGTTAAAGTTAATATATTTAAAATAAATAGTAATAGTATTAGCTTTCTTAACTAGCAGTTAGCTAAAGGCTATAAGGTCTTTTATTAAAAATAAATACTATAAACAGCTAGTATAGCTATTATTATTAATATACTAGCAGTTAGTTATTAGCTTTTCTTAATAGCAGTTAGCTTTATATTTAGTTATTATATAAGAAATAGGTAGCTTTTAGTAAGTAGAAATGCTATTAAATTTGTTTATAATATAAATAAGAATTTAATTATATAATTCTTATATTTAATTCTTAAAAAAGGCAGTTAAAATAGTATTAAAACTAGTTAAAGTTTTACTTACTATTATATTAAAGAGAAAGAGAAAAATAGTAAAGTAAATATAAATAATATAAAATAACTTAAAGTATATATATTTAGTTTTAATTAAGTTAATACTATATAGCTAAACTATTTAATTATTTAATATATTAAGTATAAGTAATAGTAAAAAGAAAAAAGAAAAGAGTTTTTAGTTAAGCTATAAAGTACTTAAGCTATTAATATCTATCTAAATACTATTAATATCTTACTATCTTAAGACTATAATAAATTCCTTAGCTAGTAGCTTAGCTTTTATCTTTATAAATAATAGCTTTACTAATAGCTTTTTACTTAATAAAAGTACTTAACTTTTAAGTTTAAGTATTAAGCTTAATATTAATATAAATAGAAGTATAAGTAATATACTTATAAAGTAATAAGCTTACTTCTTAATAAAGTAAGTAAAAGCATTTAAGCTATATATTATAGTATTATACTAGTTAATATTTATATAATTAGCTAATTAAAACTATATTACTAGTAGTTAAGGCTTAAATAGCTAGATAATAGAAAGTAATTACTTTTTCTTTTTTTTACTTATTTACTTTAACTTTTAAATATAAAAAAGCTTTTAAAAACTTTATTATAATATATAACTTAACTATTTATTAATTTTTAATTCTTAGCTTAATAAAAGGTTATATAAGTAAAGAGTATATAATTTTAATTATTATAAGCTATAAAAATATATAGTAACTATTTAACTAAATAGTTTTACTATCTGTAAATAAATAAATAAATAGATAAATAAATAAAATAAATAAATAAGTAATTAAGTTACTTTACTTTTTATATAAGCTATTACTTAACTTTCTTTATAATTATATTATATTATTTTATTTAAATATTATTTATATATAGCCTATTACTATTTAATTTTATTTTACCTTTTTATTTCTTTTTACTACTTTTTTTCTACTTTACTTTCTTTATTTAATTATCTTTCTTTTATTTAATTATATAATCTTAAATACCTCTTATTAGCTTATTTTATCTCTTAATACTTCTTTTTAAATTTACTTTACTTTACTATTTTATATATAGTTTAATACCTTTTATTTCTATAAATATTATATTTTTTTTAGTTTTTCTATTAGCTACTTTTTAATTATTATATTACTTTTAAGGCTACTATTAGCTCTAGTTTTTCTTTTTTACTATTTTTATTTTTATCTTTTTATTTCTCTCTTTTAATAAACTAGCATTTAAAGTCTTTTTATTTTAGTATAATTATATTATTAAGTTATCTTTAAGCTTACTTTTAAGACTTTTCTTTTAGCTTAATATTATAAAGCTAAAATAATATTATAAATTACTATATTAAAATATATTATTTTTATTTTACTATTTTATTCTTTTTAAATTTAATAGTATACTTAGCTTTTAACTATTATATAATTAGATAAATAACTTTATATATATAATTAATTTAAATATATATTATATACTTAATTACTTATTTTATTTATTTATTTTTTTACTATTTTTAAGTAGCTTACCTTTTTTTTTATTATTATACTATATAAAATAAATAAACAAGATAAAATATTAAAAGAAAGAAAAAGATATATTAACTGCTTTATATAAAAGAAAAATAATATAAAGAAAAAAGAGAAAAAAAGCCTTTTTATTTATATTATATAGAAAATAATTAATTAAATGCCTTTTAGCCTTTAGCTACTACTTATTACTATTTATTTATATATTAGCTTTATTATTTTAATTAACTCTAGCTTTAGCTTACTTATTTTATTACTATTTTACTACTATATAGCTAAAGTAATAAAGCTATTTAGCTTATATTATATATACTATAATCTTCTATCTGCTAAGATAAGCATTTAATAATCTTTATACTTAAGGCTTATAGCTAGCTATTTATAACTAGTTAATTATATAGTTTTATAGCTTCTAGCTGCTTACTTACCTGCCTGCCTTTCTGCCTGCCTTCTTTCCTTTCTTTTTTTTCTTTTTTTTTTTTCTTCTTTTCTTTCTTCTTTTTTTTCTTCTTTTTTTTTTACTTATATATATATCTATTTATTTAAGCCTTTTTACTTTATCTTATATATTTTACTTACTTATTATATAGTTTTTTAATTCTTATTATTTTATATTTTACTTTATTATACTATACTTATACTATCTTTTTATATATTTTATATTTCTTTAATTTAATCTTATTAATTTTATAAATATTATATCTTTTCTATTTTTTTTATTAACTGTTACTGCTATTAGTTTTACTAATTTTATAAATATTATACTTTTTCTATTTTTTTAATTAGCTACTACTAGCTGCTTTTATTAATTCTATAAATATTATATCTCTTTTATTTTTTTAATTAATTATTTACCTACTAATTTATACTTTTTATATCTTTTTATTTTTACTTAATCTTTACTTTCTTACTTTATTAATTAATTTTTTACTTTCTCTTTACCTTTAAAATCCCTTTTTTCTTTATTATTACTTTTATAATTACTTAATTAGCTATATTCTAAAGACTATATAGCTTTAATATCTTTACTTTATTTTCTATATATTTATATCTATATATATAAAGAGAGAGAAAGTAAAAAGGGGATTTATTTATATCTATCTCCTTCTCCTACACTTAACCCTAACCCAGATTTAACTGCCTATATCTTTATATAAAAAAAGTAGCTTTCCTTACTATATTAATAGATTTAGCTTTATATAAAAAGTAACTTAAAAATATAATTATAAAAGCTAAATATATATATTATATTTTTTTACTTATATAAAATTAAAAATAATATATTTATAAATAGAATTTTAAAATAAATATAAAATAATAGTAAGGTTTAAAGGTTTTATTAAAGTTAAATAAAAGAATTAAATAAACTTTTATATAAGTTAATTAATAAAAGTTAAATTAACTTAAAGTTAATAATAACTTTATTAATTAAATATATATATTAAAGTATATAATTACTTAACTTTATATTTAAAAACTATAAATAAAGTAATATTAATAAAAAAAATAGTAATTAAAATTAAAATTATAATTAATATAAAACTCTAGTTTAAACTACTATTTCTTTACTAATATTACTTTATCTATTCTTAAATGCAAGGTTAATTAATTATATGCCTTAGTATATATATTTAATTAATAAAGTTATTATTAACTTTAGGTTAATTAGACTTTTACTAACTAACTTATATAAAAGTTAACTTAATTTCTTTAAACCTTTACAGAACTCTGCTATTACTTTACATTTATCCCAGAACTCTGTTTACAGATATACTATCTTTATTCTTATATAATTAGGAGGATATAGACTACCTATTTAGCTTAAATAATTACATTTATAAGCTACTCTTTATACCTAGCTAAGCCTCTAAAAGCAGTAAGGAAAGTAGTCTAATTATCTATAAAGGTCCTACTTTACTTAATAGCTTCTTCTAGCTTCTTTAGCTATAATAGCTTTTTATCTAGTTAATCTAGTAATATCTTATAACTTAAAGAATTTAAATTTATATAACTAATTAAGTAAATTAAAGTATAGTTAAAAATAGCTATCTTACTTAAGCTAAACTGGTTTCTTAATAAAAAGTTTTTTATAATAGCTATAGCTATTATATAGACCTTATAGTAATCCTTACCTCTAGCCTGCCTTAAGGCTAATTTAATTGCATTAATAAGGTTATAGTTAGTTGTATAATAGGTCTAATTAGCCTGCAGGCTGTTGCAAAGCATTGCAACGGTGGCTATAATAGATGTTAGCAACTGTAACTAACAGTCAGGTCAGAGAACGTACTTAAGTGCAATAGATGTACTAGGCGCGGTATATTATAAAGGTCAATTGAAGATCTTTTAGATGGGTGAAGGAAGAAGGTTAATACAGCTGCTAAGAGACCTACAGGCAGTATTTATACTGCTTAGTTAAGGCAGCAATTGCGCTACTTGAGGCAGATAAACCTTCTCTGATTTTAACTTCTATGATTCTGGCCTACTATAGGGGCCTTATTATTTAAGCCTTTAATTAAAAAGTTAATAGCTTAATAGCCTTATATAGGGCTAATAGTAATAAAAGAAAATTAATTAATATAAATTATTATTATTACTTAATATAATATTATTAATAAAGGCTTATTATTACTTTAATAAATATTAATTTTATTTTAAGTAATTTATTAAGTTTTTTAATATTTTTATTTAATTTATAATATAATTAATAAAAGTTTTATTTTTAATTTTATTTTAAGTAATTTATTAAGTTTTTTAATATTTTTATTTAATTTATAATATAATTAATAAAAGTTTTATTTTTATTTTTATTTTTAACTTTATTTTTAACTTTATTTTTAACTTTATTTTTAGCTTTATTTTTATTAATATTAAGTAACTATACTTAATAGCTAAAGATTATAAAATTAACTTATTATATTATTAATAGCTTTAATTTAAACTACTATTTCTTTATTAATATTACTTTATTTATAGTTTTTAAATATAAAATTAATTAATTATATATCTTAATATATATATTTAATTAATAAAGTTATTATTAACTTTAAGTTAATTTAACTTTTATTAATTAACTTATATAAAAGTTAACTTAATTTCTTTAAATTTTTAAATTTTATTATTACTTTATATTTATTTTTATATTAATAGTAAAACTCTCTTTATAGTAATAACTCTTTTAGCTATATTAAAAATATACTTTTTATATATACTTAAGTTTAAGCTTATAAAAGTAGTAAAAAAAGCTATTTAATTTAACTAAAGGAAATAACTTTTTCTTAAGCCTCTTTTTAAGTCTTTAAGATTTAATAGCTTATTATTAATTTAGTTTAATTTAATTAAGCTAAAATAGCTTATATAATAAATTAACTTAATTAAATTATAATTAAAAATAGCTATTTTAATAAGGTTAAATTAATATTTTAATAAAAAGTTCTTTTTAATAGTAATTACTATTATATAAATTTCTTTTAATTTTTTTATTAGCTATTTATAAAGCAGGCTTAATAGCTATATTAAAATTATAGCTAGTTATATAATAAGCTTAATTATATAGCTATAAGCTATTTTAAATAAGTATTATATTAATAGCTATAATTAATATTAATTATTATAATTAATAAGTATTTAAGTTAAGAAATATACTTTATAATAAATATATTAAGTTTAATATATTATAAGAGTTACTTCTATTTATACTAATAGTATACTAATATTTAGCTAGTCTTTATAATTATAAACAGGTTATATGCTATATAGTATAATTAATTCTGCCCTCTATTGCTGCTAATGCTAATAGTCTTTAACTTTAGGCGCCTAAACCTATATAAAACTTAATACATTTTTCTTCTAAATAGAACCCCGCAATTACCCCTCTCTTATCTATTTTACGTTACTATAGAGTGATTCTCGTTACCCTTTTAGCCTGCTACCTAATAGCCTTAAGCTACTTATTATATAAGCTGCTATAAATAGCTATAATAAATTCCCTTTCCTTAACCTCTAGATCTATCTCTCTAAGTAACTTCTCTCTAAGTGCATTAAGTGCCTTTATCTTAGTATTAAAAAAGCCTCTATTAACTAGCTTATAATAAGGCTATATAACCTTAAGGATCTTATAATTAAAGGCTACTTACTTAATGCAGTTAATATTATCTATATACTTTTAGGCCTTTAGGATCTCTATTACCTTATTATATAGCTTATAATAGTTACTGCTACTAATAGCTTAGTTAATTATATCCTTTATTTTAATTGCATTAGGTCCTTCTATTAGATAAGGCTTATCAGGATCGGGAGTCTATAGGCTTCTTCTGACAGTATGCATCGTGATAGTGTAGCTGTAATGTTGTTAGTGGCTGTGATTAGAAGGTGGGTTGGATGACTTACTGCGTATTAGATGATTAAAGCGTGATATTGTTTGAAGTGGGTTATAAGAGGAAGATCTAGCCTAGCTAAAGAGTAAGTAAGGCTCTCTAGCTAGCTTAAGTGCAGTTAGGTTTAGGCTATAATTAAGGCAGCTAACTTAATAATATTAATTTAATAAAGCTTTACTGCCTAGGAGGTAAGTAATATTTAAATTATAATAGACTTTAGAGATACTTAAATACCTTTTAAGGCTGATATGTAAACTTAAAAAAATATTATAAAAGTTAATTAAAGATCTTTTAAGTAAAGTAAAGAAAAAAGATTAATATAATTATTAAGATATTTATAAGTAGTATTTATACTATTTAATTAAAGTAGTAATTATATTACTTAAAGTAAATAAACTTTAATTAATATTAACCTTTATAATACTAGCTTATTATAAGAACTTTAATATTTAAGCTTTTATTTAAAAAGTTAAAAGCTTAATAGTAATTGCCTTAATTAAATAATAATAAAAAAGGTATTTAACTTATTAAAGTTAAAAAAAATATCTTTTTTATACTTATAAATTAAAGCTACTTATTTAATTAAATTATAAAGTTAAAAGTAATAATATTATATAACTTTAAGATTTAATTTTAAAGTTATTATATTTTTTAATATAATATATAATACCTTATATTATAATATATTAAAAATATATATTATATTATTTTATTTTATTATATAAAACCTTATTAGCTATACTTTATATATTATTATAAAGATATTTTAACTTTTTAATAAAGTTAAAATAAAAATTAAAAAAAGTAATTAATTTTATAAATAATAAAGTCTTGTAATATATTTAAAAATAGATTTTAATAAGTTTTAACTATATATTTATTAAAATTATTATAACTATTTTAATTATTTTTAAGTTTTTAAGCTTTAATATTTTTATTATTTACTTTACTATTTTTAATACTTTTTTTTTTAATTTAGCCTTTAATAAATTAAAATATTAAAAGAAACTTTAATAAATTAACTGCCTATAGAATTAAAGTATATCCTTACTATAAAACTTCTTTATCTTTTTATAATTAATTAAATTCTCTTTAATATATTAAAATAGTTTTAAATTTTATACTTTTATATTTAATCTAGCTATATAGAGATCTCTAGCTTTATCTTTATATTTCTTATTTCTTATTAAAAGCTATTTAGCATTTTGTATACTTATAAGATAGAAGCTAAAAATTGCTTTTAAGTTCTCTAGTATTTAATCTTACTACTCTTCTCTGCAACTAAGTTAAAGGCAATCTCCCGCCAGCTCTGGAGCCTCAAGCTAAGCAGCCAGCAATGAAGATTGTAACTAGTACAGCAAACTGTATCTTCACAACAGTCTATTACAGAGTCCAGTGCTCTCATAATGGATAAGATCTTCTGTTTATCCTTTCTTGGGCTTACAAGGTTCGGCGCGCCTTCCAGATTGCCCTTCCCCAAGATGTAGTCTGTATTAAGAGAGTGGCAATCTGGTAGTCTGATTAACGCTCGCAGGACGTCTTGCCGGGACCCTCGGTAGATAGAGGCCCATTATGTTCTGTCCATCCACAAGCTTGTAGCGGCAAATATGTCAGTTCCTACGTCATTGATAGTTGTTTGGGGTTGACTTAAAGCTTCCCGATATCTGAATTCCCGGTCTATGACTTGTTGTAGATGGGTGGATGCCTCAGATGTAAGAACACAGGGTGTTTCTTGCGGCTTCTTGGTACTCGACTTTGCTTTCGATCTGTCTGCCCGTCCTTTTGTCTGTATGTTAACCTGGAACCATTTTCTGCCTTCTCGAGAAGGAAAGAATCGTTGGCATGCAACATCTTCTATCCATAGCAGAGGATCGGCTGCCAGACTCCCTATTGACGGCCTCCCTTTACCTCTGGGATTAACCCAGCCATAAGATTCAGTACAGTGTTTCTGCATCGCCTCAATCTGTCGGATATTAAAGCCGCATTTCTGGCATTAGAGCACACTAAGCCTTAGTGAGGTGAGGCAAGGAATAGGCTTGGTTATTGGTAGTAGATACTGTAATTGAGATAGGTTAATCTGACTTTGCAGCACATTCAGTACTGTTTTAATATCCTCTACTAGCCTATATTAGGTCCCTAGATCTATTTCAGGATGCTTTTTAGCAAGATAAGTGGTAACTTCTCTAGCTAAGCAAGCATGTTAGCACTTCTAACAAATAAGAATCTGATACTTAGATAAAAGCATAAATAGGTATATAGGGTTAGAAGGGCCAAGCTCTGTTATAGGGTTGAATGCTATGGTCTAATGAATCATTTCTCAATAAAGTCAATAGCAATTGCTGGCTGGCTGTTACATTTGCCGCGAAAGGTGCTGGCAGGCTAGAATCAGAACCTGACGCGCTGCTGTTAAAGTGTTGTTTTACCTGAACATGTTACCAAACACCAATCAGAAATCTTAGTCAACTCCCTGTCAAAATCGTGTTTACTACGGAAGTCTGTAGGGCTCAATGTTTCAAAACCCAGTTTTGAGGCATTTTACACTTCTTTTCTTATTACATCTACACCATACATCAATCTATCATCTTGTATAACTACATTTACTATTAATTTTCAATTAAATTAATATATGTAATTATTATATATATATAACTACTTAAAAACTCTAGAGATTACGTAAATTACCATACTCCTCTATAAAGCTACGTAAAACTACATAAAATCTTTTACACTTTAAATAAAATTATAATCCTTATAATACAATTCATTATAGCATCTTAAGCCCCTTCTACTTTACCAATCTATATTAAGTTACAAAAAGAGTATAATATTATCTATACTAAGTTCCTGCATGCTAGTACTTACCTATACTGTGCTAATCTATAGCTAATTAAGATTATTAAAGTTAATAATAATTCTCCTATTATAACTCTAAAGGCTATTTATAAACTGCTAAATAAAAACATACTAAGCATTTCTATACCCTTAGTCTCTACTACTAAATAACTAATTCTTAATATATATAATAGTATTACTATAAAGGCTACATTTTAATATATACTTAGTATTATAAAAATAAAGGCATCTATACTAGAAGCATTAGTAATTAAGATTAATATTCTTTTCTAGATTAATAAAAGATATTATATATATATAAAAGGTTCTAGTCTTTAAATATCTAAGTATACTAAGGTTTATCTTTACTATAAAACTAATAGAAAGTTAAACTTTATACTTAACTAAAAGTTTAATTTATATAAGCTTATAGTTTAATCTATTACTAGCTAATATAAGCTAGAACTACAGTTAATTTAGTAGGAAGTTATTATAAGAATAGATAAGAAAAAGGGAGATTACTATCTTGAATTTCTTACTTTAGATAAGTATAAAATAACTACAATTAGGGATCTTCTTAAATATGCTAATATAACCCCTGTAAAAAGCAATATTGCTATGCTACTCTTCTAGCACTTTAATCTAATAGATAGCCCTTAGGGCGATGATAATAAGGAAGACAGGCTATAGGCTAAAACTAGCTGTAAAAGGGCAACTTGATAGACATCTATGGAGGGAGAAACCTCCATATAACTAACTAAAAAGCTAAATAAGGCATCTAAGCTGATATCATTGAGGAATTTGGAAGTAAAGCAGGAAGTAAAGCAGGAGCCAAAGAAGAAGCCAAAGAAAGAGCCAAAGAAGGAGCCTCCTCCCGTAAAGGCAGAGAAACTTAGCGTTCATTAAGATACTGATGTATCTGATGCTATACAGCATAATACAGATATATCTAAGGAAGATCCCTTTACTGAGGATACTGCTTCTAAAGGAAAGCCTATTGCAGGAGAGGAGCCTATTGCAGAGAAGCTTCAGGCCCATAAGGCATCATATAAGAAGAAGGAACTTCCATATCGCAAGACATAAAAGCAGGAATAGCCCATAAGACTATAATACTAATATATATCTTAGCATATATTATAGAAGTCTTTAATTTTACTAGCTTTAGCCTTAAGACTCTCTAGTTGCATAATATTAATATTACTCTTAACTAAATGCTCTTATATATGCTTAAGAGCACCTATAGGCTTATCTAAGAGAGACACTTAAGGTTTAAGCTTATCTTAGATATGTTATATAAGGCAGTCTTGCAGATATAAGTACATAGAAAGTAAGGGCTTACTTTTAGAGTTATTTAGATATTCTTTTTAATTTATAAGGATACTATTATATACTAATATTATAGTAGCTAGTAAATAGGCATTTATATTAATAAGATTTTAAGTAAAGATATTCTATAAGTTATAGAGATGTTATTTAGGGATAACTTCTAAACAATTCTATATACCCTTGCAAGCCTCTAGTTAGAAGTATAACGCCTAAGGCTGCCTAGCAGGAACATAAAGTTAGATCTTCTGGCTGCAAATATAATGCTAATTCTATACTTAAATGAAGTTAGCAAGCTCCTCCTGTATTATAGGCATAAAAAGGTATAGCATTAAGATTTAGTTAGGTATAAAGTTATCTGTAAAATAGCTATTATATATAATTCTTAAGAAATATTCCTATTAATAGATTAGTATCTAGATATATAAAGGTATATAGATACATACCTGCTAGAACTTAGCCCTACCTCTACTTAAGCATAGCTACTAGCTCTTAATCCTCTGATTATTTATGCTTTTGCTATAAAGCTAGCAATCTTAAAAACGTATAGCTTTTTGCATACTATTATAGAGCTATATATAGTCTCTTAAGAGATAATAATAGGCTATAGCAGTAAGAACTATCTCTACACTATAGTCTAAGTAAATAAAGTGTAGTATAGTCTTGCAAGTTAATAGTATATAGAGATATTACTTAAGGGTATTTCAGGAAGTACTAGCAGATATACTAACATAAAACCACATAATTATCCTTAAGTATGCATTAATAGATGCGTAAATCTTAAACCTATAAGGCTTCAGCTTATCATATGCATCTAATAACTATATAAAGTCAGGCCTAGGGGGCATCTACCCTTTGCAGCAATAATTAACTATATTCTATTATTTAGCAATAAGTCTAGGATAGAATTCTTAATATGTTTTATAGATCTTATAACAGCTTAATATAAGTTATTATTAATATATATAGGTATAGAGATATATGCAACTAAATGTACTAAGCTTTATGCTTTATATAGCTTCTTATATAAAGAAATCTCTAAGCTTCTGCTTAGCTATAGCAATTTAGGCTTCATCTTAGCAATAAAACAGTTTAAGCTCTCTTCATAAACGTTCAAGACCAGTTCATGTAATAATAAACCCTTTAGATTAAAGCTATAATAAAATAAATTAATTATTAAGAACTATAAAAAACAATTCCTTAATTCATTATTATAGGTATTTAAAAGTCTATATATGCTTCTTAATTAATAGGCTTTCTTAGTCTTTTAATTTGCAGTAAAGTATTATATATCTAATTGTAATTTAATAACGCTTATATAAAAGTAATAATATCTCATTCTCTATAAGGTTATTTTCCTCTTTCTATTATATAATCTAAAGTCAGTATAAGTTAAGGTCTTTTTACAGTTATACTATCATAACTGCTAATAATAATAGTTATTTAGTGCATATAAAAAAGAGAAACTAAAGTAAGGGAAGATACATATCTATACTCTATATATAGGCATATAATAAATATATATTAGAAAAAGGGGTAATCTAATACTAGATTAGCTTAGTATATATATACCTATATTTAACTATTTACATATTAGTAGATAGAGTTACATTTAGCATATAGAAATAATTATAAAGTAATAGTAAGTAGAAATTAATTAACTTTTAATATATAAAGTAATATAAAGGAGGGATATAAAGTAATAAATTAGGAGAGGGTATTATCTGTATTGCCTTATATACTAGTATAAATGCTTAGCAATTTATTCTATATTGCTCTATAAACCAGTAAAAATGCAGTTATAAAATGCAATATCTATATTGCATTAAAAAAGATTAGCATTAAATGATATAATATATAAGCAAGCTATACACTAGACTATATATTAGTATAAGGTAGAATAATAAGGGAAATATATATACATTACTTGCTAAGCTTATTAGCAAGCTGCATTGCCTGCATACTGAAATTAGTAAGAAACTTATAGACTTCCTTGCAGGATGCTTTATCTACATCATTATCATTTGCTACTAAAGCTAAAGATCTAGCTCTAAAGACCTTTAAAATGATATTATCTTATCTAAGGTCTCTATATATACTCTTACACTTAGTACCTTAGGGGGTCTTTACAGGTGTAAAGGTAGTAGAGGCAGCAGGCATAATAGATACTTTAGCATTATTATTAGGATTAATATTAACTTATAGAATGTTAGTTTACTATACTTATATATATATAGAAATAACTTACTAAGGCTATACTTTTTAACCTTTTTATAACCCTAAAGGTAATTACTATAGGCTTTAGTTCTATTATCCTTAGACTTAATAATACACTTATAAAAGGGACTAGTCTTACTCTTGCACTTCTTATAAGTAATAGCAGCATTAAAGCTATATAGCTACAAAAGCATAATATTAGCATTCTAGGTTCTATTAAAAGATAACTTATATAGCTTTATAATTCTATTCCTTATAACCTTAGTATTAATTAGAAGCTTATTAATATCCTAGGTATATATTAGTATAGTTAAGTATAGAAAAGTAATTAAACTTATTAAGCTATTAGGCTTATAAATATTTAAGATTAGGTAATAGAGGCCTTTACTACTACACTTAGCTATAGCCTTAATTAACGCCTATACAGTTAAGTTAGGGTTACTCTTAGGTAGGGTTTTATGCTTAAATAGGTACTTATAGAAAGCTACACCTATATATATCTAGGGCAAGGCATTAAGCTTTACTATACTACTATTTAGTGCAGTTTAAAGGATAGTCTTATGCAAGTTAATATAAACATTTACTAGGTCTATACTATTATTAATGCTAATAGTAGTGTAGATAGTATTAATAGTAACTTTAGTTGCAGGAAGGAAGGTAATAGTATTATTTAGCTTTAGCTTAATAAAACTAGTAGTATCTTTATTACTACTATTCTTATTATTAGAGGTAATAGCAGAAATAGTAGTATTTACTTTATCTTTATTTAACTCTTTACTGCTACTATCTATATCCTTAGCTTTATTATCTATATTTTTAAATATAGCTTTATTCTTCTAGGTTTTAGTTAAATAAGTACATTAAGTACTAGATAAAGTAATTAAAGAAGTAGGAAAATCTTAAGCAGTTATAAGCTACTTTATAGAAGTCTTCTTAAGGGTATTCTTTATAGTAGGATTTATTTCTAAACTGCTAGAAGCTATATGCTCTTTACCTTAGCATAAGAGTTAGTAAAGTAATAAATACTAAAGCATTAATATCATTTTATACTCCTTTCTTAGTATAAGGTATTATTATAATAGGCTTTAAAGTTATAAATATATATAATAAGGTTATAAATAAATAAATAGTTCTAATTAGTATAATCCTATTAATAAGGTTAATAGCAGGACTCTGTTAGTATAACTAACAAGGGAAATAAGTAGTTAGAAATAGGGGAAAAATTAGGGAAATAGAAATGAAGATATATATATAAAAATAAAGCTCTTAATCATACAAAATGTATACAAATATACACAAATGAATCTAATGTAGCTTAGGGGAGATATTAAATTAATAAGAAGGTAATTCTTACCTGCTAATTGTAATGAATTTGAAGGAAAAGAGAAGATAAAGCTATAGGCTTGTTTGTAATAATTTGAAATGGTGCACGTAACCACTCCTACTAATCCAAATCGGGCCTAGTTGATTTCTACTGCTTATATAACCTGACTTTTTCCTATGCAATTCTAGGGGCATTATCCTGCTTACGGAAACGTACAGGAGGTGTAAATCTACTACATTTTGGGTTTTGAAACATTGAGCCCTACAGACTTCCGTAGTTTACCCCAACGCTAGTCCATTTTTCGAAATTCAATTCTACCCCCTGTTAAAAATCAATTCTACCCCCTATAAAGCGGAGTAAAAAAAATCAATTGTATAATAATTAATTTTAGACTGAAGGACTAGGATTATCCGCTGTGCAATTACCTGTACACACGCTGTTAATATTAGCTTCTGGTGCTAAGGAGCAGTAGAATTAGGCAGTAGAAGGGGATTATTTAATGTCTGCAGGTAATGCTCTTATTGTAATTTCTAATATTAAGTATGTGCCCCTTGAGATAATAGAGCTGCTTAAGGAAGGTTTTAATTCCTCTATAGGAGGAGAAGGAGAAAAGGCTGCTGAGAATTGTCTGATTTATTATAGATTTTACTGCTCTCCCATGCACAGTGAAAAGCCCTGTCTGCACCCCCCTGTCCATTCCCCGCTTCAGTCGTCATTCATGTCTTCACCGCCTTAATACTATCCTGCACTTTTTTTTAACACTTTCTATTAATTAGCCATTAACTTAATATCATACTCCTTTCTCCTTACAGTTAAGCTTCTCAACCTGTCACAAAACAACGAACAGCAACGCTATATCCCCCCCCAGATCTCAAACAGCCATGGACGACACCGAGATCGAGAAGACACTGCTGCAGCTGCGATGCTTTGACACCATGTTCCTCGTGGACGACTCAGAGGCCATGCAGCCCTACTGGTCCGAGATCAAGACATTAATAGAGCGCATTGCACCTATCTGCGCCAAGCATGATCCAGATGGAGTCGATCTGTACTTTGTTAACCACCGACCAGGCGGTGTCTTGGCCAAATTGCCCGGCGTCCAGTCCATCCGCAAGTCGGGCTATACGCACATCGGCGGGTTTGTCGGTAACATGCTCTTGACAAGCAAGGGAAAGCAGGTCGGCGGCATCTTTGACAGCGTCAAGCCAGCTGGAAAATGCAACATGGGCGCCAGGCTCGGCGGCCTGCTCAAGTGGTACTGCGACAAGTTCACGGCCGGGGAGGAGAAGGCTGCTCTCAACATCATCGTGCTCACAGCCGGACAATTCGACGATGACATCAAAACGCCGCTCATCCAAGCTGCCAGGACTCTTGATGAGGCCAAGGCGCCGATCCATCAGGCTGGTGTTCAACTTTTCCGCCTGGGTGGGCCGAATCTTGAGCGACAGAAAACACTGCAGCATCTCGATGACGAGCTGCACAAAGAGGCTGGAACGCGGGACATTGTCGATACGGTCACTTGGAGTGGACATGGCACCTCCATGTCGGATGATGAGCTGCTAAAGGTTGTGCTTGGCGCGGTTATTAAGAAGATTGATATACGTGCCTCTGAGTTGCAATTAGATGAACAAGCCCCGACTGCACGCGCTGAGCGAGAGATCAATGACAATAATGTAATTTAATGCTAAGAGAGTAAAATTATCTTCCTTAGAGACATTATAGTATTCTAACCCTTACAGTCTTGAGAAAGGTAGCTAACTCTCTTTAAATCCACTCAGTAATCAGAAGCTACTAGACTTTTTAGTATCCTTTATAATACAAAGGATATCTCTCAGCCTGCAAGACTGCCTAACTATCCAGTCAACCTGCCCCTCGCGAATCACATTGCCCAAGCCCCCTAGTACACCCCCATCTCCTACAATACCGAGAGCCTTATCTAAAGTGCTATACATCATATATAAACCTGATGCTGCTACCTGCTGCCTATGCTCTGCTGTATCCCAGTGACACATAACACTCTTATTCGGGGTAGGCAGAGCTGGAGAAATGATAGACGCCTTGTCATTTATGTCTACTGTAAGATACGGCACGCTCGCACAAATTTCGTCAACGAGGATTTGCGTCCTAGCCGATATAATATCTGGAAGATCTCTATCCTTTGGCGACTTGCTCTTCACCCCCTTGGCAGAGCTGGCAACTGTGATCTTGTGGATGAGCGCAAGCACACCCAGCTCGGTGATTCTCTGGCGGTTCAATGAGTTGGCTATCGACAAGTTGGTGTAGACGGTTGGCATGACTTTCTCGTACAAAGCAGCCGCTTTTATCGACGAGGCAAGTGTACAATCTAGGACAGGCAATGACTTCCAAGTTGGCGGGAGGGCGTCACGCCAGCGGTAGCATTCAATCGCCAGGCTGGTGGCGCTCGTAAGAATACTTTGCAGTCTCGTATCACCATCAGCACTGCTTTGAATTAGATATTTATCTACAGAGTGATGGGAGGTGAGGATCTGATGATTTATCTTTAGCAGTTGCTGAAGCCGGGAAAGCTTGAATGCTAGCGTGTCGGCCTCAATCGCGACGCCTTTCGGCTGAGCTGTTGTGGCACTATCCCAAACAGCACTGAAAGCCTCGAGACCAGCAGGTTCAATAAATCGGTTCCCATTAGAGTAGAGGAGTCTGTGTCGAGTAGCGACGATGAGGCGCCGCGAGATGTCGTCACGGTAGTTGAGCGGCCCGCGGTGTTGCAGCAGAGCCAAAGAGCCAAGTATGTGCTTGTCGAAATGTGACTTGCGATATTTCCTCCCAAATATAGCCTTGTTACTCTCGTATGCGTCCAAAACCAGAGTGGTCATCAGTAGCTCGTCTGACTTGCTCTGTATCGGTCCGGTGATGGCCTGATTGGTTTGGGCCAGAGCCTCGGCGTATATCCTGTGCTCCATGGTCGAATAGTCTCTACACGGAATGTGAAGATGGGCAACCTGAAGAGCAAGCGCCGTCGTTGCCTTGGATAGCGGAGATGATATGTGTGAATTGGCATACATGACTGGGAGGATGCCCAAAAAACTGCAGGTAGTCTGGACATCTTGGTTGAAGCTGTAGCGGAGGAAGAAGAAACCCAAGGCATTAGACTCGGCGTCTTCTGAGAGGATCTGGGGAATGCGGTGGGGGGGTTGCAATTGAATTGAATTGAACGTCGTCGATCTTGGAGGCGTCAAGGTTATGTGCTTTTTCGCATGCCGTCTCACAATCTTGACCGTTTCGTCCCTGTGCGCCTTTTCGAAAACATCACCATATCCAGGGCATAAAGTTCCTTTCGCAATGCATTTGACGCAAGCTGGCATTCCTTGGTCACACTATCCACTCCGGGTCAGCGATGGTCGTAGATGAGGGCAATCAGGAATCCCACCTTTATCCTTCGAGCCCTACAACTCCGACAGCCTTTGCTTGGGCCGTTGTATACCATTTAGAAATCGATTTCCGAACAACTCTTGTTTGAAAGGTAGAAGTTGTAAATCACTGACCAACCCAACTGCGCTGATGAAACGGCGTCATCCACATAGCGGACCAATAACATTGCTGCGCGAGGATACCCCAACTCGGGTTAGTTTCGAGTTAGCTAGACTGACATTCGCGGATCTATGGGGCACTCGGCTAGTATCTTACATGAAGGATATTATTGGTTGAGTTCCAGCATCCTAAGCCTATCCTGTAGTATCCTTCCGGTCAGGAACGTTAACCGAAACGTATTGCTTACCTATGAACTCGATTTGGAGAGCCCTTGCGAGATTGCTATATGTGATGACGAAGTTATTCGTTCGTACAGCCCCGATCTAGAGCTGTGTTGGACAGTTACTGAACTATAAGAGGCCATGTTGAAGCCGTAATTGAACATTATTCTCCTCTAGATCCTCACTCACGACTCAATCCTCATTTCACATTCAACAAATATTACGTAACTCTCAAGTTTCAAGCATGCGCTTCCACCAAGCCGCGGCACTTGTGGCCTCCCTTTCTGGACTTTTCGTCTCAGCAAGCCTCCAAAACAAACAATGCTTTGAACACCAGGCTACTGCAGGAAAGTTCGTCGACGGACCTGCTACGATGAGCGTGGACCCTCTTATTGGGTTTGATTCACCCATGGTGTCTGTTTTCAATAGCACCGTCAGCGAAAACTGGTCCTTTGACGCTGTTTCCCACGATGGCAGGGCCAGCATCGTCGTTTACCTTACTCGAGGCACAGTTGCCAACAATGTTGGCGCCCAGCGGGGTCTGATCTCTGTCTCATGGGCCAACGGAACGCGGTACATGGAAAATGTATTTGTGAACATGTCAACCTTGACCACGTGCCCCAAGTCTACATCTGGATTGTGGACGAACAATGCCAAGAATGTATCCTGGGGCTTCACCGCGTCTACAGACTTCAAGACATCGGTCGTTACCATCAAGTCATCGACAATCAACGGTACATTCACGCTGAAGAATCGAGGTCCTCCTATTTACCCCGGAGGTCTTGTGTACCCGAACGCGAAAGCCAGTGTCATGTTCGCCCCTGAAATGTACTGGCAAGAACAGTTCCCCGTTGCTGACGCCGAGGTGGATCTAGACATCCGCGGCACACCCTTCGTCTTATCCGGTGTTGGTGGCCGGGATAAAAACTGGAACCCCCGGCCGTGGGCCGTGATCAGTGGCAACTGGGATATGGGGCGGATCGTTGCTGGACCATACGGCTTGATGTTCTGGAACTATACATCGGCCGTGGATGGACAATCCTACTTTAGCGCCACCTTGATGGAAGGCAGAGATGTCATTTTCCGCACTTCAAATGGGCAGCCATCATGTTCCCGGACCTACGGGACCATTAAGTTGACTAACAGCGGCGGCGTCCATCTGGCATCCGCCCCAGGAGCCATATCTCCGCTGCCCAAATCGCGCCATACTGGATATATTATTGATTTGGTTTCTCCAAAGACTGGTAAGCACTGGCGTTTCGCGCTTGACTTTTCCCAGACAACGTTTTGGTTTCCTGCGAGTGAAACATTAAATGTTGGTCAATTTGGCGGTATAGTCTCTGGAGGCTTAGTTAGGAGGGAGGATTTTAAGGGGGTAGCATCGGGCTCGGTTCAGGAGTATGTTGTTAAGAAAGAGTTTTGATCTCAATGATCCTGAGCGCAATCAGCATGGTGGCTGAAAAGAGATGGTCAACGCTATAGATGAGCTTTTAAATCGGATTTTGAGTGTCGGGATGCTTGCATCTTGTGAATAGTCTTATTCTTAACTACCTGTTTTAACTAAGAGTTCGTTTTCCCCTTCGCAGCTTGACCAATGTCATTGGCAATAGATTTCATTCCCCCTTCCCCAATCTCCCCATCCCATCCATGATGTACAAGGTATGTATGGAACCTCTCATCATTCTTGCTCAAGTCCTCTCCTGTGACATTCGGGACAAAGAAATACGTCACCAAATTTCCCGTCACGCCGCAAATTGCAGCAATAATAAAGGTCCAGCGCTTCCCTAGATTCAGCTGAATCGGCTTGAAAGCCTGGGTTCCTACAGCTGCTCCAGTCTTGCCCAGCGCTGCACTAATGCCATAACACGTTCCGCGGACACTTGTGGCGTAGCTCTCGGAGGAGAGCAGACCAAGCATATCTCCAGGGCCGAGATTTCCAGAAGACTGCATCAGACCGTAAAAGATGACAAACAGGGGGACAATCTTGGTGATTTGGTCGTATGCACAGCCGATGATCAGGCCAAACACCAAGTACCCCGCAAACCCTATCATCATGGTGTTTTTCCGGCCGACCCTGTCGCACATCCAAGCACCAATGAATACACCAGGTAGAGCAATGCAACCGAGCTGTAGTAAGGTTAGGGTTTAAAAGAGGCTTTAGCCCCCAGGGCACAAAGGTAAAGGATACCAATAAACATATATAGGTAAAATACTTATTACCCTTACTGTTACCTAGGATATTACTTTTAGCTAAAAAGTTAAATATTTTAATAACTAACTCTAAAGGTATATAAATAAGTAGCTATTACTCTTCTATAAGAATAACTAGATTAAAGTATATAAATTATATATAAGATAAGATGCCTAATAGAAGTAAGTCTATTAACTTAAGATAACACTCTTAAGATAACTTTTACTGTAACTGTATAATAGCTAATCAGTTAGCAGCCTAAATTGCCCCCTTACTTCTTAATATATCTTATACTATATAATATTATAAGGCTATATTAGAAAGTATAGAAACAGCTTAGAGGCTATAAAAGCTATAAAAGGCTCTATAGGGAAATCTAAGAAGGCTATATTAAAGATAGAGTCCTTATAAGCCTTATATACTTTATATATAATGCCTATATCTATATTTACAAGTAACTAGAATACTAGAAGGATATTTCCTAGCGCTAGAGAATATTACTACTAAATGATAAGAAAGTGGCAATTAAGAAAGTAAAGGAAAACCTAGCCTAGGTATATACTATAGTAGACTTATGCAAGAGGATAAACTTATATTATCCCTAATAATAAGTTAAGCGGTAAGTGGTAAAGGAAAAAGTTAAATGGGCTGGTGGCGTTAGGCGGAAAGTTTGTTGGAGATTCAGTTGTAATCAGGGACTAAGTTTTTAGTTAAATAAAGCTTCACTGAATGAGTCACAAAGGTTTTGAACATAAAGGCAACCGAGCAAGAGCTGCCATTCTGCCGTGTGTAGAAGGGTGTTGCCGCCCTTGGGCACCACAGAGGCTAGGATAGTACCCGAAAAGACGCCATTTGGAAACGTAACAAAGTCGTATAGAAACCAAGCACCACAAGTACCGATGAGCGTTTTCCAATAGTAGCGAATGACAAGGGAATATGGAACCCGCCGCTTGATTGCACCCTGCCGATAGAGCTTCGAGTTGCGCATACGTATACGGAAGTAAAAGACAGTAAGCGGCAGGAGAATGCCGATTCCGAAACAGACACGCCAAACAGTCGAGAGATGATCAGTTCCCGCAGCTGAGAGAACAATCATGAAGATAGAGACGGCAAGCGGACCTCCGAACGACAAAGGCAAGTTTGTAACGAGGATGAAGATTGGTCCTCGGTTGTTTAGTGCTCGCTCGTTGGCAGACTCTGAAGCAGATGTGCTACTGGCAGGATACTCGCCACCTGTCCCAAAGCCAACAATGCCTCGAGCTACCGTCAGCATCCAGAATATGCCATCGATAGAAGTACCATGTGCCGCCGTAGCTAGAATACCGCCAACGACAATACACAGCGTGGTCAGCACAATAGCTGTCTTTCTCCCGAGATAGTCACACGTGAGACCGATGGCAATCTGGCCGAGAATCTCGCCGACAAGAAGAGCATTGGATACTCTCGTGCTGACGGTTGAAGTGTACTGCTCAGGGTATTCCTGCTTGAAGAGCACATTCGACATGGTCATCAAGTTGTTCTGGTAGCCATCTGAGATAAGTGCTGCTCCAACACAAAGAATTGTAAAGAGGTCTGATATTCTTTGGCGACGAGTCATGACATCTTGCGTTGAGCCTTCAATGCTGACAGATGCATCGGCGGTCTTGCTTTCCTGTAGAGCATCATTCGTGCTCCCTCTTTCGTCCGGTTGAGTGTCAGACATAATGAGAGATTGTGATTTAGGTAGTTTACAAAAATCAAACAGACTTTGAACGCGAACCTGTTGATCTTATACTTGGTAAATCTTTTCTCATGTAAGTCAAGGAATTTGCCGATTTTCCGTTCGTAGTCCCAGTTGGGTAACCCACCAGAAGCGCTAGTCTTGTTAACAACTTCCGGCATCCGAGTTGGCCTATTACAATTCTCATGCCAGCCATGTGGCTTGCGATATCCACAACATGGATATCACGGCTTGCTTATCGCAAGATATTGAACTTTTTAAGGTGTGAGAAGTCCAGTTTTCATATTAAAAACAGTCGTCATTCTGCCAAAAGAAATAAGTATATATTACCTTCAATATGCCGGTATACTCCGTTTAGCCAAATTGAGACTACGCTAGCTTCTTGTGCTGGTCCAAGGCTTTCACCAGCCAAGGAAAATAATCCTATGCTACATGTGATCTAGATATTCGCTCACTGAAAGCCTGGAAAATGCTACTTGTTGTGGGTAAAAGCAACACAAACTCGGGAGCCTTGAACGCCATGCCGAGATACCCCATTTGGCAATAACGATCTCTAGGAGCTGGACGCTAAGGTCAAGATTTCAGAGATTTTGGAAACTACTCGGCGTGAGTGCCACTAACGCCAAAAGAGAGGAATAGCCACGGGACTTGGGATTTATGTCAGTCCAGAAGATATCATCCTGTGAAGTGAGGAAGAACTCCTACGGGCTCTAAACCTATGGTTCGAATTGCTCTAAGCTCTCTGTGGTGATGTACGCTCTCATCAAGAAGTCCCAACTGGGTCAGATTGTTCAAATATATCCAATGGAAAGGCAGCTGCCATTGCTTCGAATGCTGCAACGTTTGGGTGCAAGTGGTCTCCAGAGTCAAATTCTTCCTTCAGTCGACTACCATCTTTAGTAGATCGCAGGACATAGTCAAAGTCTACCACGGCGTCAAATACCCCAGAGGTCCGGATCCAATCGTTCACATCCTGGCGCGCCCTTTCACGCAGTTCGCAGGTTCCATAAGGCTCATTACCACCCATCGGCCCAATAGTAGCACCCAAGACATGCAAATCGTGCGCATGGCAGCGCAAGACAATCTGGCGATAGGCCTTCTTGAGGGCTTTTGTGAGCTCCTTCAAGGATGCTGTGTCAGAATCTGCCGTCCCAATGTCGTTTACTCCATGGAAAACCAGGATGCAACGTCCACCTGGCTGGGCAATAGCATCGCGATCTAGGCGTCTCAAAAGACTTGGACCTTTGCCATCTTGCAGAACCTTTCCACCTCCCACGGCCTGGTTGATGATGGCAATATTCTTTGCGAATGGATGCTTCTGCATGCGATTAAACAGAAGGTCTGGCCAGCGATTGTTTGCATTATCTGTGCTACAGCGCCCGTCGGTTATGCTGTCGCCTAGGAGAACCAGTGTTCCGTGATGAGCAGTATCTAGACACATTTCAACTCCAGAGAGGAAATACCAATGTGCTGACGACTGTAAGTCAGGTCCGGAGAGTTCAGATACCATCGATTGGTCGGCATGACAAAGCCAAGAGTCTGTGCGACTGCCCGGGTGGGAGGTGATCTGTTGAGAATGGTGGCCTTTCTGGAGAAAGATGGTAATTGACAGGACCTGCCCCGCTTCGATTGGGAATTTGAGGCTGTCCGACACCACGTGGGAGCCGCCAGGCACTGAGATCGGTTCTTCGCCATCAAACAGAACCTTCTGTGCTGTCTCCTGCAAGATTGAGGGAGAGCCACCAGGAGCGACTGAGTTGTGTGGTTGAGGAACAGCAATAACAGCTCTGGAAATCTGCAATGTCTCCAATCCAAACAGATTCGACAGGCGAATGCGGATAGACTCCCCGCTGGCTGTCACTCTCAAGGTCTGTCGGATGGTGGTATTATGAAAAGCGACCCCACGCTGCGTCTATTCAAGCAACAATGGTTAGAAAGCCCTTGTTAGGAACCACGGAACTTGGCTGGCCTTACAAATGGATATGATGGCATATCTCCCTCCTCGGTAGGCTGAGGCGTTGGTGCCCAAACCGTCACCCACCTGAACGGAGACTTCATCTCAGAGGAGCGGCTGGCGTTGCTCCGTCCCGAAGTTTTACATGCGCTTGTCGCTCTCTTGGAAGGGATGGGGAGTCTATGAATGAGATTTTAACTGCGAGAAAAGAAGGTCATGGAGGGCACGCAGCTGGACCACCGTGCTAAAGGTCTCATTTTAGCTAATTCAGCAAACCCCTCAACTGATGAACTTTAATGCCGGTTAAATACGAAAGAGTCCTACAAGTGGAGAGATCTCCCGTCGGAGCTCAGCGCATACAAAGTACTCCTCTATGAATTATCTCAATTTGGATAGTGTCACTCAAGTAGTCATATCTGGTCTTTAATAATAGCACGGAATAATTTCTTAAGCTAAGTCTACTAGGCGGAGTTTCCCTCTATATTCTTTCAAGGAATTAGTTAACTATTCCCTATATAACCTTCAAGCCTTACTGATTGTTCAGTCCACCACGCCTTCCGGCAGAACCGAGACGTAATCCAGTGGTGCCATGTCCTTTCCATCTGGGTAACCGATGACCGTCAGCTCGGCGCCCTCTCGGACATCAACGCCACGGAAGTAAACTCTCGTGGCTGAGTGTCCGTCTAGAAACTCTGAGAAATCATGACCGAGCCGTGTATCAAGGTCACTTGTCCACTCTCCAACAGCATTTCCATCTAGGAGAACCTCGTAGCGTGCATGCCCACCAGTGTGATCAAAATAGTTGACAGCGATGTCATACCTTCTCGAGGGGAACGTCAGTTTCGTGGTTGCAACGGCCTTTTCCAACGATGATGCCACGATGGCACGGCCACGAGACGCTGCTTCAGGAGGTGTCACGTCAACAATAGTATAACCACTCAACTGCATGCTTTCGGCCTCTATACGCCAGGGATAGTTCCCGACACGGTTCTTGTCATCTGGGATGCTGCACTTAGCCAGATAAAAGTTGTTCACCGCGTCACGCCAGACGAGTGAGTGGCCTGCTTGATATGCAAGCTTGAAAGCAACGTGCTCAAAGCGAGCATCGTCAATGAGGCCCTTCAGGGATGCCCACCTTGTCACAAACGTCTTTGCATTTGCTGATCCTTCGTAGTGGGCATCGTATATGTGTTGGATTACAGTTTTACCAGACTTGAGCTTGTGCGTATAAGGAACGTGATGAAACCACAAAAGAAGGTCATCCGGTGTTGTCTCGATCCTCTCAAACTGAGCAGCGACCAGAGGTGGATATTGAGCTGCATAGCCCGTGCCAGTGGCTGCTGTACGGTCCATGCCGAGGGCCTTGCTATCGGCGCGAGTCCATTGGCCCCAGCCGTTGCCATCTTGTGAACCTGGGCTGGGGCCGTAATGTGTGTAGAGGATATCACACAGGGTTTGGATCCCGAGATTACCGCTGTAGGCTTCATAGGTAGGCCAGGACTCCATTCCGATCTCGCGGATAGTGTCTATTACCTTCTGGTTCTCTGGCGTGAATGTCAGACGAATCCAATCGAGCAGGATATCCTGCGCTGGAGCAGCTGCATCCCAACACAATCGACCGTAGGCATAGAGGTTTGACATAGATAGATGGTGTCCCAGCCATGTAGGGTCATTCCCGATGTTGGTCACTGCAGCATAACCCCCCTTGTTCAAGCCGTGGACCTTGCCAGAGGCGATATCTCTTATTAGAGAAGGCTTGTCGTCAATTCGCATGTCGAAGCCGAGAATAGTCTCCCATTCTGGGGCCATGTACACGTAATGCGACTGCTGACCCAGATACTCCTGACACACCATAAATTCACAGATGACAGGAGTCTTCCGGAGATGGGCAAACAGAGTCGAAGGGGGCTCACGAATCTGGAAGTCTATTGGACCAAATTTGATCTGGATAATGACGTTATCTTCGAACTCGCCATCAAGGTGAGCGAAATACTCAACCGCAGCATTGGCTCGGTCATTCTTGAGATCAGATTCATCCAGGTGATGGTTGTAGACAAAAGCGCGATACATGACGATACCATCACCGTGAGGTTTCAAGGCACGAGCGAACATGTTGGCTCCCTGTGCAAGTGTTCGGCCATATGTCAGAGGACCCGGTTGACCTTCTGAGTTTGCCTTGATCGTGTATCCAAGCATATCTGGGACACGCTTGTACAGCTTGGCTGTGATATCCTCCCAGAATTTGATGACATCAGGATCGAGAGGATCTGATGTTGGCAAACCAGCGAGGCCCCGGGGAGTATCAAAGAATAATGAAACACCAACACGTACTCCATAGGGACGCATTATATCGGCGATTCGACCGAGCCCATCGAGGTTTGTTTCGTTGAGAAGGTTGTGGCTCGAGTTGACGTTGTTCACAATGCAGCCATTGATGCGGATTGAGGCCAATAAGCGAGCATATTGGCGGACGCGAGACAAGTCCGTCAAGACCTGTCCGTCGCGGAAGAAGATGGACTTGCCGCCATAACCTCTTTCTATGCTACCGTCGAGGTTGTCCCATTCGTTGACATATCTGATAGCTGCTCCAGGATTGTATGCCTGTTGGACATTGGTCTTGGCCAATTTGCCTTGTGCAAGGAGAGAGAGGTATTCGAATGCTCCATAAAGAGCTCCTCGCTCGTTTTGGCCGATAATGTGAATGTCATTGCTTCCATTGACATTTGTGTCGAGCCAAAATCCATCTTCATCAAGAGCAGGTACCGATTGAAGGAGACGATCGCTTCCATTCGCCTGCAGGGTTGATAAAGTGCCGACGATAATTGAAACTCCAGTGTCCGCACGAAGATAAGACTCAACCTGTACGGTTTGTCCGAGGATACGTGTAAGGCCACATTGAAGCTCCTCTCCAGCGATAAAGACCGGGCTTGTTGGTTTGGTGCTTAGAGCAACGATGCTGGAAACTGGCTTATGAAGGCTGCGCAAGCTCTCAGATAGAGTAGCATATCGCAGCCAAGCATCGATTCCAGTCTCTAAGGGAAGCATTTTATTGGCTCTTGGAATGGTTGTTACTAGATGCTAGCCTCTGAATCGGAACCGTGATTCACGAAGGAGGTTGAGGAATTTCAGTTCTTAAGACTATAAGCAGCTGCCAATTGATTGTGAGGAGCGATTCGGCGGATAATCTTTGGCTATTGAGCTGTCACGCTTGAAGCATATGTAAACGGAAATTGTGATAGATGGAGAACATCGCATGTCAGGCTTGGGAATCAGGGTCCAATGGCAACATACGCACCTCATTAGCTGAGCGGCCGTGTCGAGCGGGTCTCGTTCGGCATCTGGCAGCCGATTCTTACGCCAAAGCGGATAAAAGCCCAGAAAACGTGTGACACTTCAATCCCCGCCTTGGGGAGCAGGAAAACACTAAACAGAGTGCCAAAATAAACTCAGCAAAAGAAACACTAAACTTAGTAAAGTTATCCTAAATATATACAAACTTACTTAAGTCTTTTTGTCATTTTAGGATCAAGGTCCTGAGTTTTCTTTCCTCCCCCAGCCCCCACGCAGTCTCGTTCGGCATTTCGTAGCCGATTTCTATACTAGGCCCGGTTAAATGTGCTGGGGGTTGAGCTTGCATTACCCCAATCCCCGCACTCGTTCTAAAGGTTACTAAGATTGCAGATCTTGGCTTTAGCCAAGATTACCCTGCAGGTCGGCATTCTCTCCATGAAATAGATCCCATAGCCGACAAACAGCCACCATTGAGTACTCAAGTTCGAAAGGGAATAGTTTCGCGTTTGTGGTTTGAATGGCAATGCATGTTGAGCTTGGATTACACCCTATGTTTAACACATTCTATGAACTGGCCATAGGGAAACGGTCGTCTTGACTAGTGGAAGATGAAATCTCAAACCCGTGGACCTACCTGTACCTGAGGGCTATGAGGATTGGATGAAACTATAGACATGGGACGCAAAGCTTGCTACATGGAAGTGCCATTCTAAAAGAGAGAAACTGATGTAAAACTAAAAGAATAGATTACTAGATTTGCAGCTTAACTACCCCTACTTCAAGCCAAATAAACTGCAATAGCTAGTAAGTCAGTTCCCAAAGCTTCGACCTCCTAACCTCTCAGTGACGTGAATTCATTCTTTATGCTCAACACCCAGCTTCTCATCAATATCGATATAATTATCGAATTCATAGCCCTTGAACTCCCGAGCCGCTAGATCTTTCGTGAATAGGATATCGAGCTCCTCGTACGTGCGGCCCTTAAGCTCAGGAAGGCGGAACCAAGCCCAAACGGCGCAGATGATACAGAAGCCCGCAGCCAGGAAAGCAGACTTGCCCTTCCAGTTTCCAGCAGTGGGGTTAAGTATATGAGGAACAACGCATGTGGCAGCAATATTGATGACGTTGTAGGCGTTACGAGCCAGACCAATTGTCTTGGAGCGCAGGCGCGTAGAGGAGACCTCGGCGACGATGATGTAAGCGATTGGACCAATGGTCATCTCGTAGGTTGAGTACCACACGTAGTAGAAGGCTGCAGAGACACCTCCTGTGGCACTGCTTTGACTTGGGATAGCTACGAAGCCAATCACAAACATAGCAGCGGACATAAGGAGGCAGCCCCAAATGTAAATCGATCGCCGTCCATGTCGCGCGACGATGAAGACAGACAGAAGGACTGTGACAAAATGAAGCCCACCTTGGCCAACAGTCAACTTGTAAGCATTCTTGGTCGACATGCCGGCTTGTTCGAAGAAGTATGTGGCATAAGAGGAGACACCGAAGCCAACGAGGACTTGACTGGCCCAGGCAACACACGCAATTTCCGTGCGCCAGAGGTTGGAGCCCCTGACACAGTCGAGATACGAAGCTCCCTCTGTGATGCTACGCTCCAGCTCCGTGGTTTCCACCATGAGAGACAGCTGGTTCTGAAGCTCTTGGTCTGACATCGATGTAAGCCTCTTCAGGGATTTCTTGGCGTCTTCCAATTTTCCACTGCGTACCAGCCACCAAGGAGATTCGGGGCAAAAGAACATCAGAGGTGCGATGATAACAGGCCATACCCACTGCACGGCAAAGGGAATCCTCCAGGCCCAGATACTCGTGTTACCAACAAGTGAGTCCAGAACTGCGTAAGAGAGGAGCTGGCCAATGCCCCAGCATAGGACAACGTAGGTTTCAAGGTACGCACGAAGCACAACCGGTGCGACTTCAGAGGCGTACGCAGGTCCCATTGTGGTAAAGACACCCCATCCCAGGCCACAAAGCAGTTGACCAACGAACAAAACCTCAACTGACGGGGCAAAGAAGGAGATGAAGATGGTTCCAGTCAACCAGAACAGAGAAACCAGAAGAGTCTTCTTATGTCCGATCCGCTCCGTCATCCACGTGTTGAAGAAAATACCAACAATGCCGCCTAGAGAACTGGCCAAGCCAAGAGCTGTCTGCCACTTGGGCTCGAGCTGGTAGGTACCTGGTTTGGCAGGATTGGGGATACCGAAACGCTTTTGGAAGTCGGGAAAGGCGAAAAGTGATCCGAGCAGGGCTGTGTCGTAACCATCCATGATGATCACAAGGGACACAACGCAGGACCAGAAACAAGCCTTGGGGTATTTCTGGATGGCCTGGCGGATTCTGAGGGAATGTTCTGCCTCTGTGGCTGCGCGAGCTTCAGCAGATGTGTCGCCTGTCCAGCCATGATGGCCATGTGGTGGCGCCGTCTCGATGGTTTCGGCGCGCTTTTCAGCCATACTGGTTCTATCGCTCAGTATGCTTGATGAGTTGGTTTGTAGTAGGCGCAAGACGGTGAGGTCAAAAAATGCACTGCCAAAGGCTGTCAAATTAATCGACGAGCAATGGCTATTAGCAACAATCCAGATAAATGAGGTAGGATCTTCGTCTTCTTCATATACAATGATACTCAAGGAGTCAGCTAGCTCCGCTACAACGTGATAGCAGAAGCAGCTTCATGGTTATTCTAGACATGGCCGGCACATGGGTGGACTGCTCGTTGTTCGGCAAAGACGGCACCGTAGACTGACTCTGAGCATGCAGGGATTAAAACGGCCAGGTTTTTTAATGGCAGCATTAGTTTGATTTAGCCTATTTATCATATCAGTGTTAAAACAATACATGGTAGAACCAACAAGGGGGCGCTTAGATGATGAGCGGTTATTTGATAGGAGAGTTGGTAGTATAGGCGCAAGAGTAAACACATCCAAGCCAACTCCGGGGGAAAGTGGAGATATTTGCGGGGGTGGATCCCATCAAGGACCGGCAAACTCGGCAGTGGAGGAGCACATAATAAAGACTAAAATATTGCCCCACACTTGCAATTGCTGAAGATTGACTTTTATTCTGGTCCGGGGGAGGTTGAATATTGTGCGGGGTATTAGATAGACGAAAGGCGAGCCCGAATTTAACCAGAACTCTGGTTAAACTCATCAAGAGTACAACCACTATGTATACTTGTAGTTACTGATCACCTAACTGACAGATCATGCAGGGCTTTGACGGCTAATGACAAGGCCGTTGGTATAGCCTATGGAAGACCGTCGAGGCCATATTGCTGTTAATGGGGTGACGACGCCGCATCAGATGGTCCGGTGAGCATGCGCCGACTTCATACGCGTTCTGGGCAAGACGATCCAAAAGCGAGGTATTCACGATCTCACAATCGCCTGCTGTGATGGCGAGGGCTGGGATCTGCAAGAGGATATGATGGCTGGTTTGACTGCTGGGCCTGACCCGGCAATCAACTACCTCAGTGTCGTGACTGGCCACGGATACGTTTCACCACCGAACCATCCACTTTCAACAACTAAGAAAACATGGCTCACCGAGTGGGCTGATCTCACAGGCCAGTTCACGCCCTACACATTCTACAACAATAGCGGCCAGGGCGAAGGTATGACCTGGGCTGGCCGCATCCAGACAGCTCTTGTAGATGCCAACGTCAGCGGATTCCTCTATTGGATCGGAGCCGAGAACTCGACCACCAACAGCGCTCTGATCAACATGATCGGCGACAAAGTCATTCCGTCCAAGAGGTTCTGGGCCTTTGCATCTTTTAGTCGGTTTGCTCGCCCTGGTGCTCGTCGCATCGATGCCACGAGCTCAGTTCCTCTGGTTACGGTCAGTGCCTTCCTGAATACCGACGGCACTGTCGCGACGCAGGTGCTGAACAATGACTCGGTTGCTCACAATGTCCAACTCGTTATCTCTGGCACGGTCCGAAGTCCTCATAGCTTGAAGCCATTTTTGACGGATAATTCTAATGATTTAACTGCTTTGAAGCACCTAAGTGCTACTGGAAATGGTTCCTTTCAGACTACAATTCCTCCTCGATCACTTATCAGCTTTGTTACAGATTCATAACTTGGATGAATATTACCTAAAGAAGACGATGCTAAGGACTACTTTTGATCAATCTGTATGTGGCTGGTATGCTAGTCTTTCAGCGATCTGGTTGGACTGCTTCTTTCGGTTTAGTCGTGCCGAAAGCCGAGCTATGTAAATAGCTCACAGTAAAACCACTCCAGACTCTGATACCTATTAAATTCTAAATTTTCTTTTACTGCTTATTCTCATGTTTCACTTCTCAAATCCGATGCTCCTTTCCGTACTCATGCTCTCTTATTATATCTCAGAGTCACAATGGCCTCCCGTATCCTCTTCATTCTTGCGACGTTTCGGCTCGTCTTAGCGGCTTCTTCTCCTACCGCAGAAACCACCAGCATAACCACCTCCGCCGACCCTTCTGTCCTTACTTCCGATCTCTCCTCACTGCCAGAGTGCGGTATGAAGTGTATCTCGATAGCCGGAAAGAAGATTGGCTGCGCCAGTACTGACCTGGAATGTATGTGCTCGCAAAGCGACCCGTTCGCAGACCATTTCGAACAATGTCTGGGCGACGAGTGTACAATTAAAATATTTAAAAGTGAGTAAACAACAGATCTTCAAGGTGTCATCTGACGGTATTTGTAACAGGCCTCTGGGACGTGCGCCAGCAGATTTGCGATGTGGTGAAAAGTAGTTCAAATTTTGCTGCCTTGGCATCGGCTTCAGCTGTGATTGCGTCTGATGTGTCCCAAGAGACAGGGAGCGGTGCGCAGCATTTGACTCGAGCAGGTATACTTGGTGCTATTGCCTGGGGAGCTCTGCTTATGTAGACCCTTGGGCATCAAATGGCACTCGGAAAATTAGGCAAGTCAAAAGCAGCATATTCATATCACTGGCCACGAGACTCGTAGGATCCTTTGAAATACGCGTTTAGCTCAGCAGCCTTAGCGAAGGCATTGCCAGGCATCTGTCCTCAATTGCTTTTGTCTATCACCGTACAGCCTGATGCAGTGCTATGTCAAAATAACCCTGGCACCAAGGCTGTTCATAGCCTCCCTCCAACCAAAAGATTGATCAGGGTGCATTCTCCGAAGTCTCCAACACTCCTCCATGACAATAAGACCTTTCCATGTTATGCCAGGGGCCTGTGCTTCTTGCAGCACCTGATTGAGGATTTGGCGAAAACGGTGATGTTGTGACTCGTTAATGGCCATACATCCGGTGATAGTATACGGCCAGGCTGCCCGCATCACAAGACGTGTAGGGAGAGCCTCAAGCTTCTCGAGGCAAATGTCAACAAAGGTCTGATCGAGACAACTTTGCTCGGGCACAATTACAACTTGCAGCAAGACTCTGGCACCATAAGCCCAGGTGAGACTAATCATTGCAGCGTCGAGGTCTAGACCTGAAGATACACTGACCATGCCCTCAATGTATTCTTGCAGAATCTGGCAGACATGGTCAAGTTGTTGTTCTAGTTCGCTGTGTTGCCGTTGCAATTCTGGTCCTGTAAACTCCTGATGCATTTCACCTTGGCGCATCAGCTGTAATTGCTCAAGTCTTGCAATCCGGCAGACAATTGCGAAGATTTGGCTCTGACAACCCATAAAGTCCTGCGACCTGATTGTACCAGAATCGAGAAGAGGCAGATAGTCGAAGGCGCAAGGGGAGTATGACGCCGCACCAAAGGTAGACGTAGCCAGAACATCAATCCAAATAAAGTTAAAGATGGACAGTTGCAGCGATCGTCGTCGTACATCACCTTCAGACAAGCTAGACAATACGTCTGCTATCACTGATGTTGAATTGCGATTCTCAAGTGGAACAGCAGTCTCGATATGGTTCAAGACCTTCCTTGCAGCCTGGTGATGGACCTCCCATTGGCCCTGGAGCATACTGAAGATCTCGAGCGTCTCCAAATGGGCGATGACATCCACAAGTTGAATCCCAGCCCAGACGAAATCTTCCACTGGCAACGGCTTCATGTGAGAAAAGCGCTCGACCTCTTCTCGAAGTATCGAGATGGACCGGCTCTGTAGCCTGCTCACTTTTGGCGAGAGTCCAATCTCATTGACACTAGCCCTTTGAGTCAAAGAGTGCTCGAAGCAGGCGCTGACACTGAGAGCTGAGCTAAATAAGTCATTTCGGCTGATGAGTCGATTGAGCATCCAGTTGCGTTCACTGTTGCTATCCAGCTTGCAGAATGTATGTGTGATTGGATGTATGACATCGAGGAACAACATGAGCAATCTCGTTTCTTCTCGTGAAGAATATTCAGGCCCGGGCTGCAGACTTTGCATCCTGCTGTCCCACCAGATGGTATCTGGTTGTCGCTGCCAAATGTTTATCCCATTTGTCAACTGAATAATGGATGGTGTTGAGAATATGTCGCCATGGAATACGTCCAATAAAGTCCCATAAGGTCTCGGGAAGTGATCAGACCCGTGCTGATGGCTGTTGCTCCCGGAGTCGGGCGGCAAGAGTTCAATCGCGCCCGAGGTGGTGCCTCTGGAATCCAGCTTTCTCGAGACCCTGTACCGTAGCTCCGCGACAGTCCGTAGAGCTCTCGCTTCATTGGACTCCAGAACATCTTTCCATGAGGCCTTGTTGGTGATCCAAGGCGGTGGCGACACGTTGAACCCATAGCATGCAAGGTCTCTTGACCGGCAGGCACTGCATGCTGGGAGCATTTCATCGCACTTCTTCTTGCGGATTCTGCAGGTGAGACATCCCTTGCGACTGCGCGTCCCGTCTGAGGCCGTTTGTTGCTGCTCCCTCTGGGCCATGATGTCTCATTGCTGATAAGAGACCACGAGGGAGGAAGCTTGAGACGCCTCCATTTACAGTTGGGTAGCTTGTCTTTCTATGCAAGACGTCATGGTGGCCTCCAATCTGTTGGAAGCCAAAGCACAAGCTACTACCTAGTTCGTAGTATCATGCAGTAAGCGTGCCGCAAATAGCGCGTATTGCTGCGCTGGGGCCCTGGTAACGAGAACCAATGAGAATTACGCGCTTCACGTCGGACTAACTACCATGCCGTGATAAGCGTCGTGGTTGACGGCGCTCAGTCATGCCATTGGCTGCTCCAGATGTGATCGTCATCTGCTGGCTTAGCTCAATCGACTGCGCTTAAGCTAAACTCTTTGGGGCCTCATTCTTACAGCGCGTTGAGACCTGCCCACTGATACTGTTGTCAGTACGCAGTCAACCCAGCTATATCAGTAGCAATATAAGTATCAAGTCATTCCACTGGGCAATGAATTAAAAGGTCCTCATTCTTGATTCATCTTCAGAGCGCGGCCAGTCACGAGTCCCCCAAAGATAGAGAGACACCATGTCGTGCCCTCAGTGCTTTTCCGGCCATGTCAATCCAGGCGCTCCTACTGGTCGTTGGGATGCCGTCCATGGCCTTCGAACCTACATTGCAGAACCTCCATCCGGCAAGAGCGCGAAAGCTATCATTGTCATAATTCCTGACGCGTTCGGTGTTGACTTTGTTAACAATCAGATTCTGGCTGATCATTATGCTTCAGCTGCTGACTATTTGGTTTACCTGCCCGATTTTATGAATGGTAAGCCTGGTGTTTGTTCGGTATTGGCAAAGCAAAACAACTAATGGGGCTCGTCGTAGGCGGTGCTGCGCCAGTCAGGACCATGATCAATATGGCACATCTTTGGGATGAGACCGGAACTTGGTTGTCAAAACCGTGAGCTTCTTCCTCTCCTACCCTAAGGCCAAGAGTTTGCATCACTCGACTGACCGCCGACTAGGTACTATCTCCTTGCCACCATGCTGGACTTTGTGCCATTCCTGATTCGAAACCGCTTCGGTGTTTGTTGGCCAAGGGTGACTGGCTTCTTAAACGAACTCCAACAGCAGAAAGATCCAGCTCTTCCTGTTGGAATTGCAGGTTTCTGCTGGGGTGGACTACACACTGTCAGACTGACCCACAACATGGCGGAGACTAAAACTGCTAGTGGTCGCGCCCTAGCAGACGCGTTTTTCACTGCCCATCCAAGTAGTGTCGATGTCGCACTGGACATAGGCAATGTCGCTCGTCCTCTCTCTATTGCAATTGGCGACGATGATGCCGTCATGGGAATGAAGCAAGTGCGACAAGCCGAATCAATCTTGGAGGGCAAGGATGTCGACACAAGCGTGGTTATTTATCCTGGGGCAAAGCATGGGTTCTCAATTCGCGCAAGCAGGGCAGAGCCCGATTCAAAGGAGACACGACAGGCAGAGGAAGCTGAAGAACAGGCAATTGCCTGGTTTAAGAGGCAATTCAATACTATAACATAGTCTGTAGTTCAATTAGGAACTTTAAGTTGAACAGCCAGGACATTCGAAACAAGATGGATCGTCCCAGACAAGATCGTAATTATGCCTATCCAGAAAATCACCTGGCGCGAGAGTCGTGCTTGTGAACATGCACCGACCATCCCGGTAACCAGAGCCCATGCAATCCTTCATCTTCCGGCAGATAGCAGCACACTTTCCTGATGAACTCTGGTCAGGATAACTGCCAAGAGCACCAAAAGTCCCAGGCAACATTCCCGAGTAATTGCACAAAACGCCACCCGCATCCACACGTGTGCAAGAGTCACCAGGCTTGTAGTTGCACGTCGGACTCTTGGGGAGAGGTGCGTTGCTGAGGACGCAGGTTGGACACGTGTAGCAGGATCTATGGCTCCAAACGCTGTTCTTGGGATCCAGACCAAAATCGTCGTAGTTTGGATCGGGTTTAGCAAAATCGGACGTCGTTATCTTGGTTGTTGTAAAGAGACAGTGGTTCTCCATGCCGAAGTAGCCAGAGGATTCACAGTTCTCCAGAGTGTCACAGATGGCTGCACACTGCTCTCCGTTCTCCTGCATAGGATACATTGAGCGAGGGACTGTCCAGGACTCTCCCAAAAAGACGCCCCCACCAATACAGACTTAGGGATTGTTCTCGACGCTTGATGGGTTGATCTCACACTCTTGGCCGCGGTTGTTGTGGCAAACGCCTGTTGGCTGAGCAGCTTTAGTGGTTGTGGTGAAACTGGGAGATTCGGGAACTAGGGTCGTCGTAGGAAACGCCGTTTTCGATGTGTCGCCGGAACTACAGCCGCATGTGAAGCACTCCATGCCGAACCAATGGACCATTTGGCTGTCCCTTCCATCGCGTATTTCGTCTCGAGTGACCAGAGTATTGGAGAAGAAACACTTGCCAGAGAGTCTCTGGTATGCAGCTGACAAGCATCCAGGAAGAGTCTTGCAGATGTCGGCACACTCACCGTTGCTGCTGTACGAATGCGTTTGTGGCGCACCAACTTCTTCACCAGGAAGGGTATAAATAGCATCACCATTTGTGAAGACGCCATTGAGATCGCAACCAAAGTCATCGAGATGTACGTAATAGTCGTTGATAATGTCACATGTTTGCTTGCAGGCAGAGCCGGTGGTATGAGAAGGCTCTGCTGTAGTGACGGATTAAGATGTCGAGCCGATTTCCTCTGATGCTGAGCTAGTTGTTTCGGCTCTGCTGCTCTCTCCAGCAGCTAGCGAGGTCGATGATGCGCTGATGGCCGTAGTATCAGTGTTTCCTCCTGAACTAGGGTCAGTCGAAGATGTTGTTATGACCTCGCTGCTCTCTAACGTAGCACTGGATATTTCGGACTTTGCCTCAGTGGTAGCTGAGGAAGTGACCTCTAGAGAGGTTGTCGAGGTAGATGTCGCAGCGCTCGCGCTCTCCAAGCCGTCGATGCTGGTCGATCCGCTTTGACCTGTTGTGAGGGTAGGGGACTCTTGAGCCCTGATCGCCGTCGTAGTCTCCACAGGATCGATTGGAGGACTCCCACCCAAGTCAAGCTTAAAATTGTCAATAGTATCCGGGGTCACTTGGTCGGAGATGAAGATGGAGTCAACTAAGATCGAAGAAGTACCACCACCAGAGCACGTCAGTGAGATAGTAAAAGTTGGCAAGTCAGAAAGTGCCTCAACCTGCCTCAGTACCCTGGCCCACGATGGTCCTGAACTAGAAGCAGGTTGAGAATAGAATTCTGAATCACTAAATGCCGCGCTTGCAACACAGCCTTGGCTTCTAGCTGACCTGATAAGATAAAAGAACTGGATTGTGTACTTCCTTCTCGGGACCGATCGTACAGTCTGGAAGATGCTAGCAAAATAGCCAAAGAAGCTTCGCTTTGTGACGTCCCCATTAGCACTCAAAGCCGCGCATCCGTCATCAAGGCTACCATCGGCCTTGATGAAACTCGGCATTACCCGAGGCGCCGAAGTTGGTGAGGCCACTTTGGCTGTTGGGGTCGCGACTGGCGAAAGAGCCGCCTGAAATAACGTTGGTGATGATAATGTCTTCCTCTTGAGTGGTTGTCGATGATTGGGGAAGAGTCGAGCTGGGAACTTCGGTGGTCTCAGCGGATGATGTGACGGTGAGGCTGTGGAGGTTTGTTAGGCTGTCCGTCGAACTCTCGGAAACCTCAATTGTCGCAACAGATGAAGTGACGGGATAGCCGCTCGCTGTGACATGGCTACTAGGCTTGCAGGGACCACCAGCAGCTAAGCCAATCAGGCCTAAGGTCACGAGAGCAATCTTGGACTGCATCATGAAAGAAAACTATGTAACAGGTCCCAAGAAACAGTGAAGGGATTTAAATGTCTAGAAGAACATTAAACGGCGGTTCAACTATCTATACATAACCCCTTAAGTTGAGAAATGCTCGCTAGCTCACCCGACTCATTTCTGCAAACTATTCAGCACTTGGCGGTCAATAGCCATTTCTTTCAACAGCGTTTGGGTTGGTTAGCTGTTGTGTTGAACTAAACCACTGTGCCAAAGACCTACAAAATGTAAGGTCCCTACACTAGGGGCCTAAGGCAACAGGGCTTATATTTTCTGTACAACACAGCCTCTAAGCATTCTCAGCTGCGACTAACAAAATACCCATCTCCGATGTTTTCAGCCATCCGACGTGCATAATTTTGCTCGTGCCTTGCTTGCGCGATAAACAGCAAGAAATAGTCGTTCCGGCATCACTTTCCGTTATGCTGTTGATGATCTGACCCGATGTCAATATATCGTGGTGTAAGAATACCAACTACTCCAGTTTACGGCCATCATCGTCCGACTTGATGAATTCATTTTCGCACTTAAAAAAGATAAACTTGTGATATATGAACTCATCGATTCAGTAGCCAAAAGAGCAACCATCTGGAGTCGTTAAATGGTTTCGCAGTTCTAGACCGTGTCTACAAGGGCAACATCAAGCTGCCTTACCGAAAAGAATTAAGTCATTCATCAACAGGCATGATTTCTTGACATGCATACATAGTAAATAAAGGGCTCGCCAATAATAATTCCATGTATGAATAACGCTTCCTTTTAACCGTGAACGCCGGGTATAGTCTTCAAGTCTTAACTGCAAACATCGCTCATTCATCTCGTTGCTCAACATCAAAGATCTTGAGCATATCCTTCCGAAAAGCAGGCCAGTACTTCTCCTTGACCCACGCACCCAAGCATTGCAACGACATGAGCAACTTGTACAAGTCAAATGTATTATACGTGCTCCCAAGCGGCAACCGATGATACGTCGTCGACTTTCCATCCTGCAGCGTCGATGCCACGAAAAACCAGTCGTGATCCTGCACAATGATCCCAGCCAAGAATTCAATTGCCTCGATGTTCCCTCGGAGGGACCGCCATTGCGCAGCATGCCATGTACCGATCTGAAGAAGCGCCTTCTCCCAACTGACCTGACGCTTAGTCTCGATCGAGAGGGCGATAGGGTTCTTGCAGAGGTCACCCCAGTCTGTATGGTTGATTGACAGGCCTGGTCGCGTCTTGATCGCATCATCAATCTTCAGCCGTTCAAGACTTTCCTTTGGAGTCTCGATACAAATACAAAAGTCAATGCATTTGGATGATATGCCGAAGGGTTTGTATTCTGGTATGATGTGTGCAGTTGTGCAGTATCTGTAATCACCAACGGAGGCATCGTTTGCTTCTCGAAAAGCAAAGTCGAGAACGCATCGGTGAACTTCCAAGTTCCAAGAAGCTTCGCTATGACGGCCAAATTCACATTTGGTGGCGCTCTGCAAAACCTGGCGGACGAACGAGGGTGAAGGAATTCGCCAATTGCTCGCATGCTTGTCGGGATCGTAAAAAGCAAACTCGGGTATATTACGCAGGCTCTGCAGCTCGGGCTTCGACGTTTGAGGAATAAGCCCAAATCCGTAACCGATGGTAACAAGCTGCTGATGTAAATCTTGAAGAGAAGGCGGTAATTGATCTATAAAATCATCGAATTTGAAGTCGTCGAACCCGGTCTTTTGCGTCGCAGCATAGCGCAGTTGTTTGGTGGGTGATGATGTGCCAGAGACTCCAGATGAAGCGTACGAGGTTGAAGACTCGCGGTCCAGACTCGGAGCTCCCTGGCTCAAGCCTCTCGATGATGCTCTGGGGGTATGCTCAACAGCGCCATCTTCATCTGAGTGAATAAGACCTTGATCGTGGGTCGACCTTCTGCGCTTCCTTGGCATTGAACCAAGGCCCTGTGCATTTGCCTCGATGTCGAGGCGGCTGTCTTGAGATGATCTTGGAGGCGTCGGGATGCGATAAAATTGACTGTCACGATCTGATTCGGTGTTTATTATTTTACGTCGCTTGCGCTGGTGTTCTGACTCGTCGGTCTGAATGGATTCTTCGTTGATTGAATTGAGCCACGACCATACACGACCGTATTTGTGATCGCGAGTGTTTGGGACCCCAAGGCTGGTGGTCATTTCTCAATTGCGCATGCTGATTGAAGTGATGATGTATTGTTGATGCTCAGAGCATTTCCGAGTAGGGTTGCGTTGTTGGAGGGGTAACGTCGCGAAAAAGCGAAATTGGTTTAGCGTCCTACTGGCCCTTATCTGAGTTATCAGCGCTGGAAGTTAGCGGACACTCCAAGTACTTAAGATAAGCCGATATGATTCGCCCGCTGACGTCCCTCGAGTGGCTTGGGCCTCATTGATTGGATGAAAAAATATCGGGATTGGGGGAATGTGCCAGTTTTTACAAAGAACTCACGAGCTGCAAGTTCAATCTGTTGTAGCAAATTCAGCCAAAGTATGGCGATATCTCATCCCGATTACATTGTCTATAGCTACATGGCAATTACCCGTAGTGCACGACGATATCATGCATTAAACCGGAGACTCTAGGTTAGGCTTCACTTGACAAGGGCTTGGCTAGATTTGATAAGATGAACCAGTCTGTAAAAATTAGGCCATGCCACAATCGTAAAAGGTAATAAAGACTGGAATTGACTTCAAACGAGTTTCCATCGAGAGTTTCTAGGATATATAGACTCTGCACTCAGGCTTGCCAAAGTCAATGCAACTTTCCAATAACCTGCCAACACCAACCCTTCGATAGGAACTATTGCTGAGATCATCAGAGGGCGCAATGAGTAAGGCATAATACTCCAGATCCTGTATCTCGTAACTTTCGTCCTTTGACTTTTCGTGTCCAACAATAACGCAGAGCTTACATATACCTGGCTGCGACTTTCCTTCGTCATAGATGACCTTTCCCTGCGTCTCGGCTGATTCCAGATCTAGCATCTCCCTTGCTTGGGCAGTAAGGTCAATTCTTCCATTTTGTTCTCCTGTATGTAATGAGAATGATGTAGAATCTGCCTCCATAGTCGTCCATGGCGATTGGATTCTTCCTTCTGCGGTGTTGTATGTCCATCGAACATGGTCAAAAGGAATGTCGAAGTATGTGACGGGTCCTTCGTACGCTGTCCACGACCATGTTGGGACTCTAAACTTCTGATCGCGGGGAAAGTTAATCAATTTCAGGCCATCACTTTGTTGCGTATCCCTTGTCCATAAAAGGCTGCGCCCAAAGAATGCTCCGTTGAATACACCGTATCCTCCTTCGGTCTTGAAAGCGCTGACTAGTCGCTGTTCCAACCCAGCTATCGCTATGGGTCGGTCATGGACTTTTGTGAAGTTAAGGTTCGAATATTGTCGGTACAGGGATTCATAAAAGCGGATTTTCGCGCCTCTGGTCGACCTCATGGCCAATTTGGGAAAGTTGGGATCACCAAGGAATGAAGCCTGGCTACTGCACGACCAATGTCAGCGACGAGAATTGGAGCGAATTACACTTGCAACTTACTTGGTCAACTTTGTCAACGTCTCGCAGCGCACGCCCTGGCCACACTCCCAATATGTCTGATTCTCCGTGAAATATATGGTCCTTGGCGCAAGAGCCCGTTCTTGTAGGACCCATCCACGTTTGTTCAAGGCCCCTTCTATCACATCGTGCTGAAAGTCGTCAATGGCCTCACAAACATAAACTGAATCATGCGCAAGATATCCATCCAATCTGACTACCTCGCGCTCAGACCTTTTCCACAAAAAGCCACTTGATGTTCCATTCGCGCGACTTGCAGCTATGACGCAATATGCCGAGCTGAAGACGGCTTCCATCCTTTTGGCTTCCGTGTCAAAATCCCCGTCAGGCCCTTGCACAATACACAGCGAATCAATCCAGAGGTATGGGACACCAAGTGCCCGAGTCACGTCGACTGCATGCCTGAATGTGCTGGGGAGATTTTCTATCTTAATACCGGCACTGAGTCGACTGTCAAGGTTTTCTTTCGTGGTGCAGAAATGGTCGTGATTCCTTCCATCGCCCCAAGGATGTGACAATGCGATGTATCTAAGCTCACGTCCCGTTGGGCTCATGACGTGCGCTGCCTCGCGAAGGAAGACCTTCGAGCCTCCACCATCAGCCTGGCCCACTTCGATCAGGCGTGTTGGAACCTGGACGCATGATCTATCTGCGCGATAACATTGGGAATGATGAGAGTCGCAATCTTGGATCCATGTCATCAGGAGGTCGTAAAACGGGGTAGTGTTGGGTTCAAAAAGCTTAGGCAGCCCAAGGTGAATATCATCAGAGTACAGATAGTTCTTCTTCGACTTATCTGCTTCCCATAGTCAACTTTGAGTCCTGTTGTATATCCTAGGATTTACACGCACCTGAAATTTTGAAAAGTGAGAGCAATGGTGTTTTCGCAGTGTCTATGATGAGTGTGGAGTCAGATCTCCGAATCTGTTTAACATCCGACTCATCGTAGGCACTTGGTGGAATAGCACGGCAAACAAGTCTATGCAGTGCACACTGCTTGGTCTTGGTTCTCATAGTCCCCAGAGTGTCTCTCATGATAGGGTCGTCGCTTCGATAGTCAAGTTGTCTGCATTCATCGCATAGCTTTGTTGTTTCCTGTGACCTGATCCTGTCCGTGATCGCTGTTTCGTGACGCTTCAGAACTCCAAGAGAGATAGCCTTATCTTCCATTAGGTTCCAAGTGTTATTGAACTGTCCAAATCAGATTGGTGATAGTATATCAGGGCATGCTCTTGTACTTACTGCCTATGCGGGGAAGCCACGATTAGTACGGGAAACACCCTGACCTTAGGTTTATCATGCAAACTTACAATCTTGATTCATATCAGGTCGCAGGTCAGTTTCGAGGCAGAAGTCTATCAGAGCATAATGAAATATTACTTACATGCTATAAGATCAATATGTATTAGCCATCTCATTGCCACCAAGTACTTCATAATACTTCTCACTTACACTCTATAGAATACAGCAATACATGATGAGCAGCGTTCATAGGACGATATTATAACAGGGCTGTAACTCACATACTAAATTGAAGATTAGCTATCATTACTGGCAACCTCCCCACTTCTAGTCTCACTCACAGTCTATAATACAAGATGGGATCAAAACCAGTTAGCCATCTATCATCACCTCCTATTTGCCGCCAATGTACCTACATCCTGTTTCATGTCAGCCTTTTCCACCATTAGTCAGACCAGAGCTCGTACCAGATTTGATGGTTTCGATGCTGAGCCTGAACTGGTCGACAGGAAGCTCTGCCTACGAACCTTTTGCGGACGAGGAGCGGAAATTCCGTTGCGACTTTCACCCGAAGACAGGTATTTACCTCCCCTATGTTCATCGTCAATGGCCGTTCTCTTGATCTTTTGCAATGTCCTTTCCAAGTCATCCGCACTGGCACGACATCGCTTGATGTCGTCCTGACTCATGTTTTCCTTTGGTAGATCAATAACAAGGAGCTTATCCCTAACCAACATGACGAGATCCTTGATCACGCTTGGCGTGGCACGATTGCATTCCGGGTCGACTTCCAAGATGTGGCTGATCCATCTTCGTGCCGCGTCACTCACTTGAGCTTGCCTTGTGCTCAAATCGGCTGTAAAGTACAACGTCTCTCGATGGGCATCAATATCCTTCCCCTCATCGTAGAAGCTTCTCAGACCCTCTTCGTAGCCGTATAGGAGCCAGACCGTGTACTCGAATATGATACAGCCCATAGACCATATATCATAACGACGCGAACGAGGCACTCGAGAATTCATGGTGGTGATGACTTCGGGTGCCTCGTAGTGAGAGGTTGTATATTTCTGCTGGGTTGGGTCCTGTCTCTGGGTAGTGGCGAAGGCGTGTTGCTTGGCAAGACCAAGGTCAGCGATTTTGAGAGTCCCAAGCCATGGAGACTTTTCATCTTTGAAATGGAGGATGTTATCGGGCTTGAGATCCCCATGGCGCCAATGTTGTTCTTCGCCGGTGTCGCTGGAGTCATAATCGTCGTCTGAGCTCACTCCCTCAAAGCGAATCTTTGGAACAGTCAAGCGATCACCATGGCCCTGTGAGAAAATTGTTTTAGATCTCGATGTAGGATTCTTCTTCCTGAGATCTGCAGAAATTGCTTTTGCAGTTCTTGTTTTGGTGTTAGTGCCGTGTAACTTTGAGAGCGCACCTGCGATCCCAGTTAGTTCTTCCAGCACTCTCATGACCTTGCCACCGTCTAGGATAGATCTGTCGTGAGACTCCTTCTGCCATATATCCCGCAGAGTACCACCATCAGCCCACTCGAGCACGATGAACCTTCTTTCTCCTTGTTTAAAGGCAGTTGCCTGACTAATGAGATGTTTGTGGCGAAGCTCGGCAATCTGGAAAAGCGCATTTGCCTCATTCAGCCATGATACATGTACGTTGTAGTTTGGCTCGCTCAGGCCTTTCAACTCTTTAAGAGCGACACGCGTTTGATCTATGTTTGGCTATTGAGTTGTGAGATCTGCCTTCTATCATGATACTGCTATGGAAAGTGCTCACCTTTAATGACCCGCGACCAATTTGATGGCTGGGATGAATTACAGCCTCAAAGACGGTACTGAAATGGCCATCCTTCTGGGTGGTACCTTTTTCTATGAACGGCAGTATGTGCTTAGGGTGGAATTCTTGGGAGGAGCATTCCATGCTGAATATTGGTGCACAAAACTTCCATTGATCGTCGTAAAAGTTCCCGACATCGTGAGCATCCCAGCAATGAAAAGCCTCCAAAGCCTTTTCATGACTGCAAACTCTTTGAAGCCCATCAGTGTGAACGTCGCAATACTTGTCTTCTGAGGTAAGATCGCGGATCGGGAGGTACTTGTCTGTCATGCCATAATACATGAAAGTGCTCATGATTTCCCTAAGGTTACTGTGGTGCCAGGATGCAGTTAAGAAGAGCTTTTTTGCATCTTTGCATATAAAGTCTACTAATTCTGGCTTGGCATTCGGCAGTAATAGCTTTATCTTGTCGGGCGTCACAAGGCTTTTGATGTCGCTCTCGGGAAGAAAGCCTGTTTCGCTTATTACGCTACACTGTAGAGAACGTCGAATGGTGTTGCGCAATCGATTGAGTTTTGTCTTGTCGACCTCGGGTGAGGAGAACGTGGGGAATAAGTTCCAAACAGCAGCCATAGTGTCTAGGAACATTGGTAATTAAGATGCAAATATCTAAGTCTTACCGACGTGCTTGTAGAAATGAGGAAAGACTTCATAGATATGGATGTACGGAAGGGCTGTCCTGTGAGACAGGAAACGATGCAGGCAATGAATGATGGCATGACCACTCTTTTTGGCCGTAAGAATCAATCGGCGTCACTTTTCTTCATGGTTGCATCACCTGCAGTTAATGCATATGCAAGTACTATAAGCCGTGATATGATTGACTCACATCTCGTGACTGCTGCCTGATGTTGAACATGTTTGCCTGTGGATCCAATGAGCTCTAAATTAATGTGCAATGGACTGTATTGTACACAAGATCTTAAAGTCAATGAGAGCCACTGTTTGGGACTTTAGCGGTCTCAATCCGCAATTAAACAGGACTCAACTTGCGCAACCGATGTACTCATGATATGGCTTTTTGAGATACTAATATGACCAATGCTACCCGCCAATGGGGAAGTCTTCTGCAGTGTAGATTGCATTATCACACATAATTGACGAATAGGGCTTGTTTTCTTTTCTGCTGACTGACCAAGCCATAACTCGGCTGAGCCGAGAGATTTGCGTCATTGGGGGCTCGCTGTTGCTGGATAATTCTGCCTCGACAGTGGGGGTGGTTCTGCCTGAAATCTGCCTTGGAAGGGCGTTTTGATGTTTGGCTGGATACAATTGCTGTTGTTTGCTTTGATCATTGCCAGATCAACAGAGGCTTTCAAATGCAGAATCAGGCTGTGAGAATGCCATATCATGACTGGGATGGTGTTGTGCTGCTGACAGGCGGCAAGGGTATTCTCATCCAAGTGATGTCATGTTGGTGCATTCGTTTACTTTGAGGCCTGCCACATCCTGTTCCCGGTCTAGGCCGGTGTACAATACAGGCTACGACCCCGAAGCGCCCACCACTCCAATTCGCTTATTTTGCCTTTTTTCCCCCTCCCCTTCGATAATGAACAGGTTACTCAATTTGGTTCGGATGATAAGCAGCTGAAAGGTCCGTCCGCCTTATGAGGCCGCCGAACAGCAGAGCCTCACAGTTCGCATCGACAGGAGTCTACATGTCTTACATCCTTAGATCGCAACTGAAAGAAAAACTTTTAACCCCTGTTGATCTTCCAACCTAGAAGCTAGTGCTATCGGCAGAAAGGGAAAGCATCAATTGCATTGCCAGCCAAAGTCGAATAAAGACATTTTAAAATCAGGATGTCTCTCTACAGGCAATTGAATAAATGCCTCATCCCTTGTCACGAAGACGCAGAGTTCCTACCACTAAACGAAATCAATGCTAGAGTAACTGAAGCAAACATCAAATTGGAAATCCCCGTTAGGAAGCGATGCTTCTCAAACCGCAGTCTGCCCCGAACAATACTGAGCCAGGCCAGAATCGTATTTTCTATCCTAGTTCTTATTCAGGAAACGCAAGCGATTGTTGATCTCGTTTGCCGGGACAACATCAGGGATGAAGATCTTCCTCTCACCAGACAATCCGTGAGTGGAGATGACGAAAACGTCCTTGTATCGCCCAAGACTGGCAAGACTTTCTCTTCATTTTCGTTGTGGCCGAGGGAGGCGAGAGTGCGAGACTTTTTGAACTTCCAATGGCTTGTACAAGCGCCCGTGCTGAGCCTTCTCGGTCAGCATATCTCACTGAATCCGAAATGCCCTCTTCCCCTGATAGACTGTGTCATGAAATGCAAAAGTGGCCCGAACAGTGTGCTGCATAAATGCAGGATCCACGGAGCCCACCAGACACTCTTCAAGGTCACAATGCCCATTACCGACAAGAATACTCAAGCGCTAACAAGCCCTAGAATGATCCCGAGCCATATGTTGCTGTCAAGGAGGTTAGCAACGATGAGGCTTTCGAGACAGAAAAGGCAAATCTAGAGCTTACACAGTCTCTCAAGCACGAACATCTCATCAAGCTAATCGCTACATGTCAGAAGGGGCCCATATTCTATTTCATATTTCCTTGGGCTGACGGTGGAGATCTCAGAGACTTTTGGAAGGCCAATGACACAAAGGCACGCACCCAGGAACTAGTATTGTGGTCTCTTCGCCAGATGCTCGGTATCGTCAGTGCGATCAACGCTTTACATGGAAAGATTACGCGACACGGAGATATCAAGCCTCAAAACATCCTTCATTTTCTCAAGGCGCAAGATGATGGTACCATTGGCAGCAGAGGAAGACTGATACTTGCAGATGTCGGAGTTTCCAAGATCCACCGAGAGATCACCAGCATGAGGCAAGACCCCACAAACTGCCAACAGTCCACGGTCACATACGAAGCACCCGAAGCACAGTCAGATCAACGAGAAGGCAAGCCAAGAGGTCGACGGTATGACATGTGGTCTCTGGGCTGTATGTTTCTGGAATTTACTGTCTGGCTCGTCTTTGACTACCACACCGTCAGAAGTTTCAGAAAATCTAGACGTACTCGTGATGATCCCAAAGACGCGTTCGGAAGCTTCTTCGTCCAGACATCAGACAACTTGATACAGATCCACTCGGCAGTCACTGAAGCTATTGGCCATCTACGGAGTCAACCACCTTGCGGCGACAATACTGCTTTGGCAGATCTCATCCAGCTTATTGAAGATGACTTATTGCAAGTTGACGTCGAGAGACGTATGGAGGCTCCGAAACTTCTGGAAAAGCTAGAAAAGATCACTCGTAAAGCCGAACAGAGCTCCGATTACTTGTACCCAAGATGAAGGCAAGGCTGGTTGGTATACGCGACACATCAGCACTCGAAAACAGCTCGCATATATCTTCATCGCATTCAGTTCTGACGGCTACTGGACCTCAGCCTCTTTAGCAAGTCCTGTCGAGAAATCCCAGAGTCTGTCCCATGGAACCGGCCCAGCCTCGGGCGTCATACCATGTTCATCGCTATCACAATTGCCAAACTTGTGACCAGCAGCATCACAAGTTGAGATCCTAACTACTAGGAGAAGTGGTTGTATTATTGTCGACTCCAATTTCACTATCGATAAAAGACTCATGCCAACATCGATTACGGGTTCACTCCATGAGATTGGCCAGATTCTTACTTGTGTCGTCAAGATGATATATGCCGAAGCATTACGTGCCAGCGGTACTGCAAGAAGCCAGTCTTCTATTAATCCATTCTAGCATCATTTCACAGACCCACTCTCGGCTGTTCCAGTCAAGGCAGAGCTCAGTTGTGAGACCTATTCAAGGTTGTATTTTGCGGTGTGATGAGCTCTGTATATCAGGACATATCGCTGTGTTGGTCAATTGCCTGTGTGCATACTCCCTGAACTGGGCCTATGAGACTCTTTCTTATACCTGACAGCCGACGCTTATGTCACGAGCCTTACTCGCAAGGGAGCGTCGATGAGGTACACGAAATTGAATAGAGTTCCCCCATCGAGAATGACGAATCATCATCAAAGGGCGCCACATCATCTGACTCTCAATTAGAGTCAGGAACCAAGGCCAAACGGCCACACGTGGCGTCCGCCACCACGGATACCGCTCACCATCTTTCAGCCATAATGAGTACATGGGGGGAAAATTGAATGTTTATGTGCAAGCCAGTGGTCAATAATTTCGAGAAGGAAGAACAACGTCCAAGTTGGTGGATTGACAGAGAATTTTGGTGCAAGCTAAAACCATCAGAGGTCGTGCCTTGACCCGTTGATATTGTTGAAGGAAGCTGTATTTAACTGGAAATAATTACTACGGTGTCTCGGGGGATTGACGTGTCCGCGTCTGGCATGTTAGTGAGAGCGCCGAGTGTATTACTCAAACATGTCAATTTTAGGTCTTTGCCGTTCTGTGGCGGCCGAGGCTTGTTTCGACTCCTCAAGCTTATCACAGTCCTACCAAACTATATCCTGCATGATTGCATTGAGTCCGCCACCGCAAAATTGCAATCCGCGCATCGAATCAGTATCTTTGCCCTCACACGCTTACTCTAAATTGTCGCGGCGCTCACTGGCACTTCCACCTTTCGTGGCTTGAAACATACTCATTTTCCATTCGCCAATATGGTCAAAACGTGCAGCAGTCTCGTCTTGTACCCGCGCAGTAAATTGACGCTGGGTGCATGATGTACGCTTTTGGCTAGAACTCTATATCGTGGAGGAAAATATCGCGTGTCATCATCGCGTGTCATCATTGTACTGGCAGCACGATGATTAACCTTTTGGCCTACGGTATAAGAAGCCTGATCCCCCACAAGTGGGTGCTGATGAAGTTAATTGGGGCACGAGCAAATGCTATTATAATGACATTGAGTTCCGTCAAAGAGGGCGATGCCCTCCCCTTCCACTCATGCTTTTTTACATCTTGCTTTTCCTCTCACTTACCAATAAAACCTTTCTTGTCTTTGCGTTGCAGCGTTCCATTGACTCCATGATGCTCTGTCGCTTTTTGTTATGCATCTCTGCTCTAACCAGTTTCACCATTGCTGCACCACCCACCGAGCTAGCTACCAATGGCGTTGAGGCTCGCCCTGACAGTGAACACTTGGCTGTTGGAACTCCGGGGGATCATGTGTTGGAACAACTTGAGCGCCGTTGTTCCAAGGTCGGATCTTACTTCCTTCTTGTCAACGCCACACCTTGGAGCATGACCTTGTCTAGAAACGTGAGCTACCAGATGAGGCAATTCAAATTTCCCAAAACAATCAAGCCAGGTGAGAGACCCTATTTGTATCGTTAGTGTGACTGAACTGATTGGGTGCTAGGCACATCAAACAGAATCTACATCCAGGGCAAAGGCCACAAAGACGATGCTGGTGAAGCAAGCTACAAATTCAAAGACCTGCCCGGCGATCCCGATTTCGAGCTTAAATACTCTTCCAGAAAGGCTGGCATTCGGTTTACGAAACTTAGGACTCTCAACAACAAACGTGGCTCGTTTCATAAGTTGGCATGGCATTGGGATAATAACTTTCCCTTTATCATCGCCAGCTCTGAGACTGATCCTCAAAATCCTTCACTTTGGCCATGGCTTGTTTCATCAAACCCGCCTGAAGACTGGATGCACTCCATCTATCCTAGGATCGCATGTCTTACGCTCCGAGAGCTGGCTATCCCCGGAACACACCACTCAGGCATGTCTCGCTTCCATCGACGGTCATGGTTAGGTGATCCTGGCAACACCAAAACCCAGGAGCTCAATGTCTCAGCCCAGCTGAGATACGGTGTTCGCTGGCTGGACATTCGTCCTTCCAAGACTGGTGGCAAGTGGGCAACTGGCCATTTTGGGTTCGGTGTTGGCAACTGGCATGGAGGCAATGGCGAGTACTTGGATGACATTATTGACAGCCTGAACGATTTCACCAATAGAAACAAGGAGCTTATCATCGTGAATGTTAGCCATGGCACAAACTCGGACACTTTCAGAGGCGACAGGCACTCAAGGATGACCCAGGAGGAATGGGAAGAGGTGATGATGAAGTTGGGGAGGATTAACCACCGCCTTGAGAACCGGAGCTATTTACGCGACATTACGAAACTCCGGGTCTCAAAACTCATCCCGGACCGTGCAGCCGTTATTATTGTTATAGACAATGTTGTCAGAAAGAAATATTACGACGGTTTTAAAGAGTCTACCAAGCTAGTTCCAGTCGACGTTTCCGCATTTGCCGATAATGGATTCTTCTCGCGATCTCAGTTCCCTCTATTCGACGAGTACGCCAATACAAAACGCCAGAAGAAGATGGTTGCCGATCAGCTGGGCAAGATGAAGAAGCAACGGAAATCCCCAGGATCGAAAATGTTTCTTATGTCATGGTTTCTGACCCAGCGTTTACATCCTATCGTTTCAAATGCCAAGCAGGCTAATCGAGCCCTCATTGAGTTACTCTGGCCGGCAATGTCTCCATCGACGTATCCGAATATCATCAGCGTTGATGCGTATCCTAAAAATGCAGACTTGGCCGCACTAGCGATGGCAATTAACTATCACTTTGCTCCGCAATGCTGAGGTTTCTTTATCAACTTCATGGACCTATCTTTGTCTGTCTCTTGGTCAGTCTCGTCCTTGCATGGCATCCATACCTCGTGCGCTGGGGTAAGATAGCTAAGAAGAGTTGCCTTGGAGCAGGTCATGGCTGCCGGAATCGCTAGTCTGGCTTGCTTGAATTACACTGATTCGGTGTAGCCAGAGTTATCTAAGTTCAGCTAAAGATGGTTGTATTGTCAAGTAACTGTTGACGGGATCAATCGGGGGCTTGTTGGACATAAGGAGTTGAGAGAAATTAGAGAGGAGGATGAATATTGTTTTTGTGCTCAAACAACTCCAAGCATGCTTGCTATTTTTCAACACTTTGCTATATCTTATAAAATGCAATATCTAAGATGTCAGATAACAATTGTTAGTGAGTCACCTCATTACTTGTTGCAGCGCAAAGTTTCACCTCGTGGTCAGGAAGTATCGACGTAGCTGGTGGGTTCGGCGATATGTGATTTTTTCCGAAAACCCCACTCCCCGTTGCGTCTCATAGAAGTGGCTGAGACGGCCACTTTCGGCACAGCAGCAGTGAAGCCCGAATCCAGAAGAAACTCACTCTATTACTCAGCTCGGATATGCTTTCTTCATCAGCAATTCAGTGCCGCACTTGGGTCTATATGACAGTCCTTGCAATTGTCGCCATTGCGTCCGGTCGAAAGAGTATACGTTTCCCAGCGATATGCACAACAGCCAAGATTGAATTGCTGCGCATGTCTTAGAAAGGCTGGTTTGGAGGAGACGGGTTAACGAGCTTTGTTCCAGGCAATTTAATTGGATGTCGGCATTGTGACCAGTGTCCAGCCTGCTTATTAATGTCCAGCATTTCCCCAACTTTTGGCACAGATTGGCCTCTCAACATCTATCCAATCGGGGCTGGAACCCCTCCTCCAACACCCAGCAACTTGGCCGGCCTCATCTGCTTCTCTTGCCTCTTGAACAATGCTTTTTCGGCAATTGAGATCTCGGTCACGCCGGATGTCTATCACAGGGCAACGCACTTCTCGAATTCGCGTCATCTCCACAACTAGCAATAAGGTAAACCAGGCAACGCCACCGAATGTTGCGTTACGCCTGATGCCGCTGGGAGGCTCAGTCACGTATGGCGTTGGATCTTCAGATGGAAACGGATACAGGAAGGCCCTGCGAGATCTCCTTCTTGCCAATGGCTACGAAGTCTGTATGGTTGGTTCACGCAGGGCTGGGTCGATGCACAACAACGAAAATGAAGGATGGCGTGGCTATCGTCTTGACCAGATCGAGAGTAAAGTCAGACGGTCGGTCGCGACTATCAGGCCGAACCTCTTCACAATCAATGCCGGATCCAATGATTGTATCCAGAGGCATGAGCTTGGTGCCTTTCGAGAGCGAATGGACAACGTTCTTGAATATCTATGGAAGACCTGTCCCCTCTCTGTAGTCATTTTGTCAACGCTACTAGTGAACGCAGACGAGCAAGTCAACTCGCGAGTTCTGGATATCAACAGTCATCTCCGAGACCTCGTTATGATGAAAGAAGCTGAGCGAAAGAGGATAGTGCTTGCAGATATGTATAGTACCAAAGGCCCTGGACTTGATGATTTAATGGATGGCACCCATCCCGATGATGACGGGTATAACAAGATGGCGCATATTTGGTTTGACGCTATCCAAAAAGCCCGGGCAAACGGTTTCTTTCATCAATGAGAACAGCAAGACATGTCCGAGACATGTCGATTGTCGAGTTGAGCGTGGTCCTGACCTTTTAAAATCTGTCTAGTACCCTGTGTGTATCTCTACATCCGGCAATAGCCGAGCCCACGCATTTTGCGGAGATCATTTTTCGCTCCTAGATATCTTGTTCCAGCCCTCCCTCCCCAAAGACTTTCCACCAAGCCTGTAGCGCGCGGTAGTTTGGCAAATCTGTAATGATCAACTGATTCTGAAGATTCTTCTCTTCAATGGCTGGTCTGACTCACTTTGTGCAAATCGGTTGGGGATCTCCATGCAGTTGCCCAAGCCATCGCGACAAGCAAATCAGAATAGCTGGCAGCTTTGCACAAGATGTACTCAGTGAATGAAGGATAGCGGGCCTATGTTGTCCTCAAAGTGTCTTGCCCGAATCATCTTGTCAGTTTCTGTTTAAGGCTATGCGCATATTGCTATCTAAAAATTGAAGTTGATTAAGATTTTCTATTGTGTTGGCTTGATATGTCTCGTCGCGATATTATAAGTAAGCTCCTCCGCAAGTCTCTGTTTCTCAGACATCAGCCCCTCAAGCTTCTTGCAGCGCCGCTTCCTGACCCCCTCCATCTCAGCGTTCTTCTTCTGGAGGTTCTTGCGCTTGGATGTAAGGTAGCGTTGACGTTCCATAAACCATGGAATCCAGAATGGCCTTCTCCTGCTCTTGGCTCTGCTGATTGCACGACGCTCAACGTCAATACTGACATCGCAATCGAGGATGACGTTGCAGTTGTAGTCCATTTTTTCCTGCAGCTTCTTCTGTAGTTCCTCTTCTTTGGCAATCTTGTTCTCAATGGCAATTGTCTCGAGATATGTAGCTGTGGCCGTTTGGGCATTCTTCTCCAAACTCAAATCGGGTATAGAGGTCGGCGTATCCTTCGTTGTGGGCATATCTGGCCTTTCCTCCACTGTAGGCTTCTCAAACTGTTGCTGGGAAATGTCGTAGCTCACCAGAATTGGAAGTGCCTCACGTTTCTGTGGTTGATGATCGTGGCAATGAATATCCAGTGGTTCAGGAGTTTTTGCTTCGTACTGGTCAGAGGGCTCAACCGTTGACAATGACATCAGCATGTCGGGAGGGTCTTCTGGCTCGAATTTTATTGGATTCTCAAGTGGTCGCGCAGTACCCTCCTTGCTAGTCGATGGCTCAGAACTTGATGCTTGCTTCGTCTGAGCTGGAGCCACGATTGTCGAAATGGCCAGGACGATGCAGGACTCGACCGAGGAATTCCGATGATTTCTGGCAACTTCATCCGTCTCAGCCGAGTCCCCGTTCGGTGTCGTCCTCTCATTCGACGCCATGGTGTCGGCAGGTCGCGCTTGTTGAGCTGCGCGACACAGATGACTCATGCGTAATGTTAGAGAAGAGAATGAGAGCAGGCAGTTAATTGCTTTGATTTTGGATTTTTTTTGAGGTTCGCGCGACAACGAAATTACGTCGGCTGCCTACAGCTGATTAATTTAGCAGACGCGGTGCGATACAAATGGCACGATGACGCGAAACAGACGGGGCCATGCAGATGACGCGTCTGGCTGGGGTTGTTCTGCGTGCGGACTGTAGTGCTCATCTCGAGATGCAGTCATCGAATGAAATTCGCGTCCAGTCGACAAAGGGAGCTTGATGATCAATGTTGCTTCGGTATTGGATGTTGAATTGATGCGTTGATGATGCTAGGTTGGATTTTGGTGTTTTCTTGGCGTTGGTTCAGGTTCAGGTCATCGGATCAGTGGGGTAACAGCAGATAAAGAGATAAGCAGATAAGGATTGCACGCACCTCAACACAGCAAAGGCTAAAAATACTACAAAAATAGGCTGTCGATTATTTTAATGTTACTTATTCTCTCTTATCTCCAATATCCAGTCTAGGTACTGTTGAATTTGTAAACCTGTTGACTTCATTGCCTTAATCCATTGAATACAACATCTATTGTCCTGACCAATTAGAGCCTTACCCGAGTTTTGTTCCACTGTCTTGTGTTCGCCTAGTCCGGGATGATAAAGAAGGCGGGCAGTTATTCGGATGAACATGTGCTTATGAAAAAGTCCTTCAAGGACTTGTTCCTGTTCACAGCTGTTCACAAAGACAACACTACAGAGCTATGACTCAATTATAATCTGACGCCCTGAAGCAACTATCATGTATAAAAGGGTTCCTTTCCTTAGCAATTCCCTAAGTAGAAACTGGGCTATTTACCTGATTTTATATCCAAACAGTTAAGCGTTCCCAATAGCCAGTTCCTGTCTTTCTATCCTGTAACTTGCCAAAAGGATATACCCAGGTCAACTCAATCAAGAAGACATTGCCCTGGAGCCGGAAATCAGCGGCCGGCATAACATTCGCCAGGTCAGCCCCCCTCGCCTTATCGAAACAGATACAAATGATCTGAAGCCATTGGGACCTTTTTAATAAAGCCCTCGATCGAAAAATGGAATATCTCACTGATAGAGCAGTTAAATTGGAGAACAAGATCTGGATCTTCAGGAACGAGAGAAAAACAATCGAGGATGGTATGGTCAGGGAGATAGAGCAGATTCAAGTGCTAAGGTCGGGGGTCCAAAACCAGCATTGCCTCGAATACATGTTCGAGAGAGTGAATATTCTTGAGAAAATTTTGAAGTCGGTGCGGGAGGCTGAAGCAAAGTTACTGACTGACTTGGCAAACGTTCGGGCCATAATCGCCGAACTCGAATGGGAGTGGGTCCAAGAAGCCATCCAGCCTCTGCCCAGCAAGGCTACCATGGTAGTCGATCCCGGCGACAAAAGCCCCAAGTACCCGCACCTTGATTCTCGATATTGCCAGGTAGAGAAAACCGAACAATTCAGAAGGAGCTTTTCCTGGGGTTTCATCACCAGATTCAGCGCAGACCCGGAGTCTAGAAGATTCCGGATTCGCCACAGCAAGGCAAACGAGTGCCCGATCCATGAACGCTGTGATCACTGGAGATACCTAGATCCTAGAGAATGGGCTACGCCGGAAGAAAATGCTGTCGATCTGCAACTGGTATGTATACACAGTGAAGCGATTGCCCTAGATAAGCATTTGATGGAGGGGATGAAGAGGTATGATGACGAGGTACAAGAGAGAGAAGGGCCAAGATACACAGACCGTCCTTGCTATATCTTTGATGCTCTGAAACCAGACTTCAGCATCGTTGAGAAGCTGGGTTTCCAGGTTTTGACGTGGAACCTCGTAGGTGCACGATGGGAAGAAGTAATGGAGCATTGCGGACGGTTGGTTCAGCAAGCTCTTTGAGGCTTTCTATGATTTCTCCAATAGTCAGCTTCAGCAACGCTACATCAAAGAGTACAAGGAAACAATCAACATGGTAAAAATCACATATGAAAATTCTTGAAGCACTAAATAGACCGATATGTTAAGTAGTAGTTTAAGTAAGAACTTAGGATAACGCAGTATGTGATGTGTTTGGCTTAATATATACCGGCAACTTGCCAATTCTAAGATTACATGCTGGATTCTATATGACAACATTACCCCCAAGCCTTTTCAGCTACTCTAGCGCCAATGAGCTGATGGATTTTCTCTCCAGGATGCCCTGTATTGGCCCACAGCTTAAAGCAGTCAGTAAATGATGATGGCTCTGCACGACGATGACTTACACAGCCTTTGCCGCTGGGATCGACGCAAGTTGAGTTAGGTGCACCCACATCTTGGGGCCTCAGGAAAGCTTCGTAGAATATGTCCCATATCTCTACATACGTGACTTTTGCGTCCGGATGGGACTTCCGGAAGCGAACAGTGTTTTGCCTAAGAAGGCTGTTCCACCGATTCACAGCGTAAGAGACCATCTCATAACTATGATGCGTGTCGTTGTTCTTGTGTGCTTGATGTGAAGGAAACAATTCCTTGGCTGCGTACTCGTTAGATGGGACTAGGCAAGAGAGAAGACTGCTTACGTGGGATTTCGATGAAGATAAAATTACGAATTCCGGTATCGTAGAGGATCTGCGATAGCTCAAAGATACGTCTGTTTGCAGCCGCCAATACTGCGCCCTGGCCTCTCTTGTGCGACACGACAGATAAGTCATTGAACCCGAACCAGACTGTCGCGACGATGTTCTTCTCAGTCCACGCCGCGTAGTGAGGGCGATGACCGATGGCATCCTGGAAATGAACGATCTGCTGCGCAAACGAAAACGACGATTTGCTCCGCGACGGTATTATCTCCGCATCCACCACTGACGCTGATCGGGCAAAGATATACGCCAGAGTAAGCGTCGTGTTGAATTCGGTCGTCATGTACGTAGCCCAGTTCTGACCACCAGACGATGTATTTCCCGGCAATGCTGGATTGCCGATTGGATTCAACGCGCTGGGGGCGTCTACACGTTCGTCTTTTGGCTTTTCTGTCCTCTCCATGTCCTTCACTCCAGGTCCGGTCCTGGTATACGTATAATTCGTTCGGAAGCCGCTGCGGCTGTAGGAATCACCACTTCCATGGTGTCAGCAAACTGTTCAATCTTGCGAATCTAAGATGATGCTCACAATGCGACGAGGTAGCGCTCATTTGGTTCACTTGGCTCCTCCGCCTGAAATGATATTTTCACTGGTCTGACGACATGTTGTTTTGGCCTTCCTGGCAGAAATGGAAGCGCTAGAAAGACAAGTATCCCGGTTATGAATAGAACCGTCGTCAAAAGTCGCGCTGATACCTTGTCTTGTGACATTGTTGATTTTTTAGGACATTGCTAACGGAAGAACGCAATGGTGCGACAGACAGGCGCAACGTCTTTCTTTATCCCCCTTTCTTTTCCCTCCCTTTTCATGTGGCTTGAGTAGCAAGTCTCAGCCAGCCTCCTCTGTCAGGAGCCTTTTGCTCAGGTTTCCGTCAGGATGGTATAACTGTCTTGACGCAAGGAATGCGATAAACAGTTTGGACCCACATTTGAACACCTGTTCACATTAGCCCTATCAACGTCCTGTTTGACTTGTTTATGCATAAACAATAGTAGACATAGTGGGCTAGTAGTCTCCCTTGCATCTTGGCACCATTCCCCGAATTCCGGAATTTGGGTGTTGTAATTATTTCTGCCTTGCAAAGCATCTTCCGCATTCTTTCCTATTGACGCATCTTGGGAATAACGTATACCCGATCTTGCAAGTCGAGAGGCACAGACGCAAGGATTTATCGAATACCAACCACTTCAGGTCAAAGATCAGCCCAGCTGGCTGACATGCATCTCCCAGCCATTCATGCCAGGCCAATTGCCACCAATAGAAAAGTTCAATATTCCACAAATGGCACAAAGACCTTGCATAGACAGAGAACAGGTGTTAAGATTATAGTATCGTGTTTATATAAGTACTTGGTAGGCAAGCCAATACGTGTCAGACTCCGGGATGACCTCCTAAGTGGGCGCGGACTTTGCGCCACATTAATTCTTCAATCCAAAGGCGGCGAGTCCTGACCATTGGCTTTTGTGGTGGTGTCAAAGACTGCTAGCTATTGGCCGCATCACGATAGGGCTATAGCACGACAACTCTAAATCAGACATTTTGAAACACACTTTAGGCAACACCAGCCACGCGCACCACGGCCTGGGGAAAGCTTTTACAGCTTCTCACTTGACCAGATATTACAGTTTGTCTTGATTGGTCCCGTGGTCTTGAGTCTGACAGCCGAGAATGGCCACCTCCACAGCAGTCCTCCATTTAGCTTTGTTCATCAGACTCGAGATCATACGAGTCGGCGTACATGATAAAACCATCAATTTGGCTGCTGTTCCTCGACAAAGGCTTGTTCAAGCGCAATGTACCGCATTCCCGTGTGTTCGAATTTAGAGAATGGCGCTCTTTGAGTGATTGGTCGCGGCATCGTAGACGCACGGTCGCGCGGCTCATGTCGATTTTGGGCGCGTTTGACAGAAACGCAGCTTGGTCAGAAGCAATGTACTTGACGCCACCGACCGAATCCTCGCTGTGGCTGCTTCTCGTCTCACCATCGTGAGGCGTATCATTTTTCCAGCCGAAAGTGAATCGTCGCCCAAAGTAGCATACAGCTTCTGTCACTCCAGTGGCATAATCGACAAGGAACAAATCACCAATGTTGTGATCAGAGGCTCTAAAGAGCTTCTCGAGAACCGGGTTGAACTCTGGCGCGCATGTGCTTTCTGTGTTTTCTGTGTTTGCAAGCGGGCCATTGTGGTATCTTAGGATATAAGAACAGCCATCGATATCCGAGGGGAGATTCTGTAGCTGTTCCACATGATGCTCTACACTGACAAGTGGCAGCTCCACTACCAGCATTTCCCATAGAAAGGTGATGGCCTGACAGTCAGGCCAGAGATTGGCAAGATGAAGGATGATGTCTTTGGAAGGTATTTCCATCGGGACAATTTGATCAGCGATATCATCCCTGACTTCGATATAGTCGCCATGAGCAAAGTTTCCGACGAGAGGAAAGAAGGGAAAGTCTTTGGCATCCCTCCAAATAGCAATGGCCCCAGCAACTGAGAATGGCGGGTCATGCGGTGGACCACCGTCGCATTCCATAACAAGAAAGGGCATTGATTGGAGATACCCGATAACGTGATATATTTCCCAAAGATGTTTTCTAAGAATAGCGTACTGATCTTTGGTGACATTTTTGATATCCAGGAAGCCATCGCTGTTCCAGAAGCTAATGTCATCTCAAGCACCCGATGCGGCCGACGCCATGGCCATCGCAAACTTGGAGGGAGAAGAATGTAAGAGAAGAGGTCAGGGTTGATAGAAGGTAAAAGGGTGCAGCAATCGGCGTAAGATATAAATGACGAGCAGGGAAAACCTTGATTGACTAGAGTTTCTTTGCACTGTGGTTTGGTCGGGTATTCCACTTTGACTCTGAGTTGCCAAAGTCTATCTGATACTTCCAAACCTTTAGACATCATTTATGACAGTGGCACGTTCTTGGCATTACTGAACATGTCATCCGGATGACTGATGAAAGTTACTCCAAGGTCTTTTTATTGCCGACATCCAACTATTCGTCTCGTCACGAAATTGGATATGTACTGCGACATTTTACATCTTTCTCTGTGTCACCTTTTGAGAGAGCCACTTTCTTGGTAGTAACAATGCCAATGGATCATTGGAAGGATAGATTGCTCGACGGCGGCTGGTCGATAGCAGAAGCGGAGAACGGTCAACGCCAAGGGTAGAGGTTGAGAAAGGGCAATGGTTTGGATGAGCTTCTGACGACATATCTGACGACATAACAGCGTAGCAGGTTTAGGGCCAGTGATGCTTAAGTAATTAACTACGGTTCAGGAAATTAAATAATCGTCACCAACTATGGAGAGGCAATTGATAGTGGTCAAGTCGGGTTCCCTCAGACAGAGATTCGAGCAACAGGCTACCTTTCTATTATTTGTTTATGAAAACCCAAGAACTCTGTCACGGGAATGTTTGCTTCACATATCGGTGTTGATGCTCTCTGCTGCCTAAGAGTTCGGGCATCCGATCATGGCATTGAGAATGGGTCAGGATCTGTGCAGAGATCTGTTCACATTTTTTAACACTGTAAAAGATTAGAACAGACCTATTGACTGATCCGTTCAGTGGTTAGTACTATTATCACAGAATTGAAATGCTTGAAACGAAGAACAACGTCTTGTTCAACGTGGACTGTGTGACACGTCCATCGCTCAGCGACTCAGGATAGACGACATGACATGCTTAGCTATCATTTATGAGAAGCGGTAGTTGTGTATTGGCTCACTAACTTTGTGGTACTATGTTCGTTTAGAATTCAAAAGAACATTGATGCCAAACCCGAGCGTATATATAGAACCAGATCTCAACCATCACTTTACATTCAATCATCCATACATACAGGAGCTCTCTTCTGAGCAAGCATCTGCAAGTTGTGTGCAAGTCACAACAGTCGCAACCTCTGATCCCCCAAAATATCTCAACATGGCCAACTCCACTGTGTCTGAGTTTGTCAACCTGCTCCTCGTTCTTTTCTCAATCATGTTCTGCTGTGTTTGCTTAAAGGACTTTGTTATGAAGACCGCCTCGGATGTCTACAATTATGTGGTGCAGTTCCTTGCGCGTTGTCAGCGGGCGTTGTACTGGAGCCTGTGGTTGATGCTGTTCATGTTTATTCTTGCTTCTATCAAGGTCCTCACCGAGGACATGAATAACATCCCTCAGAGCAAACGCGCCCATCCTGGAGGTTACTATGGCTATTAGCTTGTTGATGCTGTAACTCACCTGAATCCACTCGCTATCACCTTTCCTTATATGAACTGGCGTTTGGCTACTACTCAGAATACTCTGTTTCCTTTGTTGTAGCTTATTTCGAGCTTTGCCACTCGTCTCCTCTTTTCTTTGTTCTCCTTTAACTAAGCAAGTCTATGTACCTATCATGAGGCTTGTGTTATACTGCTGATAGGAGAATGCCGTTCGTGGTGAACGGGTTCCTGGTATCTGGTTCCTGGTATCTGGTTCCACTTAGCTTAGATTGATAAACTACAAGATATACATCTACCAAATGCTCATGGCTATTCCAATCCAGATTACTCTTTAACATGTACTGTACATCATTTACGATCTGGATTAATTCCCCGCTGCAACACCCATGCGTTTATTCAGCGAAAGCTAGGATTTCTCAAGCTCCATAAGAAGGTAGAGATATATTTCCTTCCATCAGCAAACATCCTCATCTCGTCAAGTGACAGAAGAGAAATCACAGAGTAGAGGATACCTACAACCTTAGCCTCACCATAATGAGGCGCTTCCAATACACAAGCCACTTAGGATAGATTCCGGAATATATACGGAAAGGAGGTAAATTCACTGCGCACTTGAGATCGAAGAAAGTTTATGAATAGATAAATTATTCGATATCTTGTTCAGTAGGTCAATACGCTCTTCCAGACCTGGTATCGACACATTGTGCATACTTGGCCTTAAGCAGGACTAAGAGACATAAAGTCTTTCTTATTCTATTTAGTGTTGAACCAATCTGAAGATAGCTATGTGACAGCTACTAAACGAGAGATTCATGCCATTCTCATTCCAAGCAACCCAGGAAGCTCCCTCGGTAAGTTCCAAGCAGATTTGCCGCCGCCTTTGCCTGAATGCTGTGCATCGATATGTAACAACATCAGATCATCGGGTTTCCTTGGACTCCAATGTCGATGTAATTGGTTGGTTATATGGTCATATTGATGAGTTGTCTGCCAAGCAGAATGCTGACTGCACAACCAAGAAGGGGCTGACATGCAGCAATTCGCAATGGTGGACAATCTAGGTCAACTAATCCACTTTGTTGCTGATTTAGCACACTGGCCAATCTGCTGCATAAGACACAGTCCATGGCTGAATTACTGGCTGGCCTCATTCATTCTCGACCTATAGCAACGTGCAGGGGTCTTCAGTCTTTTCAGCCAAGGCATTATCGAGAGTGCAAGACCTGAGCACACATAAAAGAGGGCGAAAGCGGGGTATTCGTCCTTTCAGTCCGTTTTATTATACAAGAGCCTAAAATTCATACTGAAGATGCTTGAAAAAGTTCTATGTTCTTGATACTGAGTACTCTTATTTTATAATCATTAAACATAGACACATCTAGAGTTTACTCCCCCACTCTGGCGTCGCAGATATGCTTGTTAGCATCTGGTTCTACCTCATTATTTCCCCTGTCCAGGCGGATGGGTGGGATGACTTTTCCAACAACCTTGCTACGGATTTAGCACCGATCCTATCCCTGTTTGGGGAACAAATCACAAAGCAATACCTCAGCGAAAGCATCCAACCCATAGACTATTTTATCTTTGCATTAGCACCTATCGGTATACTAACTGCTGTTGTGTCCGCCATTCGTGTCTGCGGAAGCCCATCACTACGGGCCTTCATCGGTAGAGCGCAAGAAGGCGGAGGGGCCGCCGAAGCAGAACTATGTTCCTCGACAAGCAGAGATGTGTGTGAGCTCTACAATAATGGTGGCATTGCACGGGTATTTGGTCGCCCGAAGATTCTTGAGATCGTCCATGATCCAACTAATCAAGACTTCGACGGTGGTACCGCCGGCATTTATACATTCCAGAGCTACATCCTGCAGGAGCGCGGTAAGGAAGAGTGGAAAACGGGGGACGACAAGGAAAAACAGCAATCAGCACTAAGTCCGAATCTTTCCCTGAACATTGGGATCAAGCGAAAGTCTCGGACTATTTTCAGAGCCGTTGCCCTCATGGGTACACTCTTGCAAGTTGGCGTTTTGGCTTTTGCGGCTATTGTGACATACCACCTACAGTGGGAGAAAGAAGGCAACCGCCCGGCATCTTATGCTTGCCCATTGACTATCATCGGAACAGTTTTGCTATTCTGTGGCATCTTCCTCTGCGCTTATCTCATCGGAGAGAGCACTGGGGAAAGATTCTTCAATAGGAAGACGAATTCCCAGAGATCAACATCGTCAACAATATACTGGGTACAGCCCGGTGGACAGATCCTAGGAGACCAGATGTTTGATCCCTTCTGTTCTAGTGATTACAAGGAGCCTCTTCAGCAGTACGTGACTTCTTGGAAGAAGAGGTCGAGTGACTTAGAGCTGCTACTTTGGATAGCTGTTGGAACGACTGTATCTGGCTTTGCAATACAGTTCACTGGTCTCCGTGGCCTACATTCAGCAGTTGCTGTGGCTCAGCTCGGAGCCATGGTGCTAATGAGTGCAGCGCGGGCGACAATTCGTATGCAACGTTCAAAACCAGAAGACAATTATCTGGCACTATATCCCGATATCGTCACTGGGCACGAACTAGATTGGCTTGCCATACGGCTCGAGCAGGTACAACGCCATGGTCAGTCTACTGACGACACCAAGGTTCGATGCCTCTGGAGGTTCCGTGGTGTACCTGACGACGAACCAAGAATCCACAAAAGGAAACCAAACAACTATCCTGATGGGAATAATAGTGTGGACAGAATCTTGGCCTACCGCACCCGTCTTGCCATATTAAGTCAGGCGGGCAAGGCATCACCGAGATCAGGGGCGCTTGCGGAGCATTTCAACATCGAAATGGTAGACGTTCGAGACACTGCCCAAAAGGTGGTGGCAGCTATATCATCTGCTGCAAACATCATATTCTCAGGGGCGCTCGGAGTCGAAGAGAGTTGGAAAGATGCCGAGTCTATCTTTTGGAGTTTTGACTGTCAAGTTGAACACAACGTCTATTTTCAGAGACAGTCCCCTCCCAGGTTACCAGGCTCGCCAAGGAAACAACCTTTACAACTCACTCGGCCTGGCGGAGTCGGGCCCTGGTCGCTTCAGAGCGAGGTCACCTTGGAAGGTATTCTGGGCTTATGGGTCTGGTCACTGAAATTTGACCCACAAGTTGAGCTATCTGACGCCAAGACGGGCTTGAGGGTGTCTCAAGCAACTGAAATAAAATCTCGACGAATTGTTACAACAGAGCGAGAGATTTCTGAAACAGAACTGAAAGCCTGGCTGGGAGGTACGATACTCAAATTTGCTGAGAATAGTCTTATTCACCCTTGCTCGCAGCGCGGTAGCGCAAACACCATATGGCAAAAAGATCAGGACGGCCGCTGGTATGAAGCTCTATTTGAAGGGCTACGAGAGGAACAGTACAGATTTTTTGGCTGGCATACAATGAAGTTGTCACCAAACCAACACGCTGCTTCGATCACCGTCTGGTCGGCTCCTACGACAAGCTCTCTTACAACACTTTGCGCCCAAGAGATATTTGGGTCCTTTCTCGGGAGCATTCTTGGGATCGTAGACTACTTCAGTAACCCAGTTATCGGAAAGCACACCCAGGATCTACCACTAGCAAGTAAAATGGCATCCGAGCTCGTCACAGCATTCGTTGAAAGTGGGTTGGGAACTAGAGAAGATGCTCTCTTGTGTATCTCGCCACTACTTATATCCCCACTTACTATTTCAGTAACTGAAACTGATTTGGCTGATGCTAGAAAGAGTGCCGATCACCTCCGAAAGCAGGGAGAGTGGATGCAGGCAGAAAGGGTGCTGAGATGGGCGTGGAGAACTTGCATCAATCATCAATCCTTTGATGCGGGCGCAGATGACTCCCCGGAAGCTAAGAACACCGAACGCACAGCAATTGCCCTGGGAGAGTTGTATAGATGGGCGCTGTTAGACGACACTAAGACAGAGGGATTTGGAATGCGTGGTATTCGATGGCTGTTGCAGCAAAAGTCTCGTCTCGGTTCACAACTTCTGAGCTCCGTTGAGGGGGTCATTGATCGCTATGCTTATGTCGCAGAAGCTATTAGAGACACATCCCCAGGTCGTGGCAGGGCCAATGCATCGGCGTTCAAGATTGGTACTGAAAGAGCCATAACATTAATCAACGTCACCCTTTCAATGTCCAAGACTTCAATGCCTCAGCAAAAAGGGAGTGCCCTTTGCACGGTGGCCTCGCGTGGTTGGTCCGAGATAGTGCTTGCACTACTCGAACTGGGTGCAGACGCAGACTTCGCAGACACGACTGCAGGGGGTAAAAGAGCATTGTCATACGCTGCGGAAAGTGGTAACACTGATACTGTTGCTGCATTACTTGAAGGAAGGGCTTCGCCTACTCTGCTAGACAACTTCCTGTGGACACCTCTACATTACGCGGCGGACGCAGGAAGTCTCGCCGTGGTAAAGATACTACTAAGTAACCCGGAGGTGGTTCCAGATGCTAGGAATGATTATGGACAGACGCCACTGTGGCGGGCAGCTGAAAAAGGACAGGAAGCTGTTGTCCGACTACTAGCTCAGGAGGGTAGTTCTAGGGTCAACGTTGATGCGGGGAACGTATATGACACAACACCATTGATGAAAGCTGTAAAAGAGGGTCATCCTGGAGTTGTCCGCCTTCTCCTTGATATGGAAGCCGTCAATCCCGATGCTTTCGATAATGATGATGGATGCAGTGTGTTATGGTATGCAGCCAACACTGGCCACGAAGAAATCACCAGATGGCTACTGGAGACGTCCAAAGTCAATGTCAATGCAGAGAACTATGCCGGTGAAACCGTCTTACGAACAGCAGTTGAGAATGGGCATGGAGCAGTCGTGAAGATGCTGCTTACAGTGGGGGGAGCTTACCCTGACGCGGAATCCTTGTTCCAAGCTGTAGAGCAAGGGAACCTGGAAATGGTTCAGTTAATGCTCGGCACAGGAAAGGTTGAGCCTGAAACCAGGGATAATGACGGGCAGACACTTTTGTCATCCGCTGCTGCGAATGGGCATCCGGAAATTGTGTCACTTCTTCTAGCAGAATGGGGGGATGATCCTAACGTCCAGGATGATATTCAGCAAGCGCTATTGATTGCCAGGGACCTTGAGGATCATGCATTGACTGAACTACTCGAAAGTGCTTTATCAGGAGCTGGTCAAGAGGATATTCGATCCCTATAGGTCAATTGAAGTCAAGCCATTCTACAACACCAAGTACTAGCGTAGGCCTTGCAAACAGGGGATATCGTTGACTCGAAATGTGGTCTGGAACAAAGGGAATAGTTTGCCTGATCAAGTGAATTGAGGTCTCCCCTTCATTCAAGTAATGGGTGTCAAAGGACGGGAAATGTTAATAAATGGTTGAAAGGAAGGATGCTAAACGTTTCCTAGTTGACTTACTAGTGGAGTGTGGTGAATATCAAGTCACCATTTACGCGAGATCACTTCTAAAGAGGATTCCTATTGAAGACTCAATGTAGCTTGTAGTGTTTTCACAAACAACTTGGTTAACAAAGAGCCTGTCCCGATGCTGCCTGATAGATGCATGAAAAGAAAGAGTGACATTAAATTCACTGCTCACACAAGGTAACCAGAGCCCATAATGCATTCACTAAAACCTGCCATTTAAATATTACCTCTTCCTCGCAAGTTCTCTCCATTTCATCCACATCCATTGCCCAGCCATCCAAGTCACACATTCATCTTGTAGTGTCCTCAGCATCTCACTCCCTTCCCAACAACTATCAGCCTTCTGTACACTGACGACAACTAATCATGCCTCTCCGCATGGACATATATCGACGCGGACGCCAACTCAAACGCCTCAGCGAGACTGGACATGCACTGCTCAGGAGCATCTTACATGACGATGACTCGCACTACTTTGCAGTGTGCGAACCGTCATTTCCTGATTCTCATGAGGAACGATATCCCGCCGACTGGATTGACAAGGACAAGATGAAATTGAAGAGAATGCTCAACTATTGGCGCCAAAAGATGCAAGAGAACTACTACTTCACGGCTGTCAGCGGAACAAGACAGCTCAAAGCCCGCACTGGTCCCCGACGCTCCTCCAGACAGATGCGGCGCCGTGGCTTCACGTACACTGAAGATGTTGACCTCCCATGCCCTCAGGAAGAAGAGATAAACGAGTATCTGAGGGCTGAGACAGAGGCCATGGGTGAGCACGAGTATTACAGTGAAGGGGAAGAGAGAGAAATTGACTACCCCCAGAGTGAGTCTGAGTAATCAAGACTACACTTGTTGTTTCCCGAGACTGTGCGAGACGTCATCACCGTCTGGTGGAATATTGGTCTCGAGCAATGGCATTGTCTGGGCACATGGAGAAATGGAGGAGGAACATGGAAGGATGTTTCTAGAGCAAATCGTCGATATTATGTACTGAACCAAGACTTACTCTTGCTACCCCAGCATGGACCATGTATAGTATCAGCTTACATCTCTAAGCAATCGAACAGTGGACTTTACCTCCTGATCTTCAGATCGTCCCGCCAGCATTCTTATTCTCGCGATTCTCTTCTTCCCACGCCCCGGGCGCTGGCTGATTGGCCACGGAAGAGAGGATGAAGGTCTTGGACTTTATTTAAGCTTCACACTAATAGCAATGAAGAAGACCACTGCGTATAAGCTGAGATTTCCATATTCAATTTGCCATTCGCCGTAAGCACGAACTCAAAGTCAAAGGTTAGCGAATGCCAATCAAGTCATGAGGTATTGAAAGTTGTTCTAACGTAAAACGTACAACACATTAAACTATCTCGAGCATGTCTGTAACGGTGCGCGCCAAGATCTTTTCGGCCATCTCCCGCGGAACAATCCCATCTTCATAAGTTGCAGTAATAACTGTATCTCCTCCTTTAACACCACAGACATGGAAGATAGCCCCGTGCGTACCCTGGTTGCCATTTACCGCTCCAGCTGAGAATTGCATATCATCAATCCGCCAAAGCCCTATGCTCTTCCCATCGTACTCTACCTTGGCATTATCGAAAGAACCAATGTTGGAAACGCTGAAAGTAGGCTTGAGAAGGAGAGATATAGATGGGAATCCGTTGTCAATAAGTTTCTCTAGGTCAGTTCCCAACCGCTTCACCCCGATCCAGTTTCTTATAGCTTTGCCAGAAACGGCATGTGTCATCTCTTCCTTGTAGTCCTTGACCAGCTCCCATACAGAGCAGGGGTCGAGCGATGTCTCCTTGCTATCGCCCTTGTTAACCAGAACTTGACGGAAAGGTCCAAGTTTGTGCCAGAGCTGCCAGCTACCTGCTGCATTCACAAACGTTCCATTCGCTGTACCTCCCCCAACACGAGCCATGGGAAGACTGGGTCTCAAGTCAAAATTGAAGCGTGTGGCTCCAATCTTTGCGTTAGGATAAAACTCGGTGCCAAGGACGATGGTAAACATCGTAATGAGTAGAGGCGTAAAGGTAGTTTGATGTTCGCGACATGCTTTGAGTATCGAGGACATGTCTTCTGCTGGGATACGATACGACGAAATGCGTGTGACAGTTTTCTCATCCGGCTTTGCTACTGCTGTTGCAGACTTGAGGTGAGGCTTGGATGGGGGGAGGTCGCCATAGATACGATTGTTGCCGTAGAATAGCTTAACAAACAACCACACCAGCTGCGTCCAAATTAACTCCAAGACGCTCTCTTTCCCTTCCCAAACGTCTTCCGGTTCGGTGGGGGATTGTACGTTCTCGTCTGCATGAATGAGGGTATCAGGACGCGCGACGGGCCTGATCTTCGAGACAGTGACAGAATTAAGCGCGGCAAGAAATTCACGGTGAAAGACCATCCCAGATATACCGTCACCTAATGAATGATGATAGACAAAGACAATGTTGTTCCCTTTCACAAGAAGCTTCCACAATGGCCGGTCGGGCTCGTCGGCAGTCCATGACCACTCATTATGGGCTGTCTCAAGATCTCCAGAACTGACCTCAGGGTTGTTTTGGTCACAGTCCAAGACCTCGATGCATTTTTCCAAGTCGATAGCATGCAGCCTGCCAGTGTGCAGCTCGTGATTGCCTCGATTAGGAGACGGTTTCTGGACAAAGACGTGCCACAAGGCAGGATGAGCTCGCACAACAAGACGCAGTGCTTCAATGATCGCGCTTTGGCTGAGTTCTTGTCCACTCGCGCCGGTATATCGCGCAGAAACCAGAATGTTCGACCAGATACCCAGACGATGGTAAAGATACCATGTACGCTGGAGAGAACCTGCAGCTGAGGTCAGTTTGTTCTATGAATGATTCCTGCTCGGACCATACCTGTTCCTTTCACTAACGTATATGCAACAGGAGGCTTTCTGTCCATTTTGAGCTATTTTGTCAAGACAAGATACTATACTTATGTTTATTGTTTGTCGTAAGCACTATTGAGAATTAAGTGGAACTTGTAGCCTTGAGAGAGGAGGTCTGTAATGACTTACCCTTGCTCGAAATCGGTGCGGAAGTAAGTTATGCCGAAGTTGAACTAAGACGGACTCAGAATAGTTTGGGCTTGTTGGCGCGTCACGTTATGAACACGCGACAGAGGAGCGTTGGGATGTTGAGCCGATGATAAATGTAGTGAAATGAAATAAATAGTATATAAGGTGGCTCGGTTTTTATGATAGCGTAGTGTTGTTTTAGGAGAGATAAGGCTACAATTTTCAGCCTAAATAAGAGCGAAATGGACTTGGCGTTTTGCAAAGGGAGAGAAGTCAACGAGTTTTTCCAGGCGTATTCGCTACCCTGGACACAACCGCATGCAAGCCAGATCACTTACGCCTGAATCATTCCTCGAATTGCATTACAAGGTCAACTGAAAGACTAAGCACTTACTGTCTACTGGCGCTTTTTTTTTTTAATTCTCTATTACTAACAGGCTTGCCTATAACATCAGGCATGCAGAACCACTCTTAAGTACAAAACAGATAACACTGCTAGTATTACTCAAGGTGCTTGATACTTGTAGTATCCTCAAAGTGGCATATAACAGGTAGTGAGCTTTAAACTATATAGTTGAAGAATCGTAGAAACAGTTGAGATGCTCGCGACAGGCCATAACCAAGAGGGTCTTTAATGACAAGATCTGTTGGTCTTGTTATCCTACCGCTGCACAATCCTTCGTCTCGAGCAGTCCCCATTACATAGTCTTTAGTCTATTATCTAATAATTACACAATCCGTTATTCTGCTTCACATATGTAGGCAATAGGTAACATGTAGGCAAGGACATCGTCGAAGAACTGGTTTGGGAATTTTTCAGGTGGTGAGACTTGGAGTGGTTGGTGGTCATTGCTTTTGAACAACGCTGACTGGGCAAAAATAAACCAATATCTGCACTGCCAACAGGTTGAAAACGTCACCAATTTCTGGATCAGACTGCCAACAGAAAATGCCTTGCATAGCCACTGCGGGGGAAATAACAAATACAGAACCTCTGTATTCCCCCCCTCAATATCCCCCGATGCCTGGTGTCTTTTGTTTCCCTCACTGACCTGGTGTTTTTAAACCATTCGATCCACCGCCGCCATTGACCACGCATCAACAAATCGTTCCCTTGCACCAAGAAATCCTAACTTATGGCTGAAGCACTTGGGGTTGTCGCCAGCGCGATTGCGGTCATCCAGATCTCCAAGGAAGTAATCAGCGCTTGCAAATTCTATATTGAAGCACTCCGCTCCGATGCACCTACCAGCTTGCGCACCGTTTTAATTGAAGTGTCCACACTCAAGTCCGTCCTTGAGAATCTGGAGTTCATATCGAAATGCGAAACCTTCACACCCGCCTTGCAGAATCGATTAGCAAATTCTGACGGTCCTATCGAAGGATGCAGAGCCGCGATGATAGCGCTAGAGAAGCTGTTCCCGAAACAATCTCTCCAGAGCGGGCAGAACACTTTGAAACGGCAGAAAGTCCAAGCGACATTCGCAACATTGGCATGGCCTCTGAAGCAGGGTCAAGTACAGGATCTTCTGCAGCAGATCGGCCGTCACAAGGAGGGCATCCAGCTAGCGCTGACGACAGAGGTAACGAAAGATATCAAAGATATTAAAGCTGCTTCTGAAGAGATCCGCTCCATCTTGACAGAGGAGCAACGCCATAGAGTGTGCAACTGGCTCACATCAACCGATCCCTCACCAATTCATAATCGATCGCGCAAACTGTATGAAGATGGAACTGGAAGTTGGATGCTTCGCTCACAGCACTGGACTAGGTGGCTGGCTTCAAGTACTCGATGTCTTTGGGTCCACGGTATTCCAGGTTCTGGAAAGACGATTCTCGCATCTTGGTTGATCGAAAACGTCCAAAGTCACTGTAAAAGAGTTTCAACAAGAAAATCGCCTTGCGTAAGTGCTTACTACTACTGTTACTTCGGCCATCATCAAGACGAGTCGGCCCCGTTTCTTAGATCGGTCATCACTCAGCTCTCACGCCAGGCAGACGTGATTTCGACTTTAACACATGACCTTTACAGACGCGGTGGAGAACCGAGCACTCCCGAACTGCTTGACGCGCTAGAACAGATTCTCCGAGTGTTTAGCAGCGTGTACATCGTGATTGACGCTGTCGACGAGAGCAACCCGCGCGACGACCTACTTGATGTCATTCAGACTCTCGTCACTGATCGAAGGTTCACTAATCTTCAGATCCTGGTCACGAGTCGTGAGTACATCGATATCGAGCGGGCGATGGAAAAGGTGTCTGTGTCCGTCCCAATGTCAAATGAACTGGTTGAACAGGATATTCGCCTCCATGTTCAATCAATCCTACGATCCAACCTAAAGTTTCAATGCTGGCCTACTGATCTTCTCATTGAGGTTGAAGACGCTATCAGTACCAAGGCAAAGGGAATGTGAGTGTTCGTTTGCGCTGAGACTATTGCTATGTTAACCAAAAATAGGTTTCGGTGGGCCGTTTGTCAATTGTACGAATTGCAGCGCTTGAAGGGCGATCGTGAGGTGGTTAGCAAAGCTCTGAAAAGACTTCCTAAAGATCTAGATGAGACTTATGACCGAATCTTTCTCCGGATACCAAGAGAGGATTGGCAATTTGTGTCTCATGCTTTTCAATGGCTTTGGTTCTACGGCCAGCTCGGCCCCCCAGACAACGGTACTCCATCAGTTCTTCTCTTGGATGCAATCAAAAGCAGTACATCGCGGACAGAAAATGACAACAGTCATGTTCTCTACAACTCAGAGAGACTACGGGAGCTTTGTGGATGTCTTATCAGTAGTCTGGAAGACTCTATATCCTTCGCCCACTACACGGTCAAGGAGTATCTGGACTCAGATCGCATATGCCAAGGCCCTCTCCTCGCCTTTTCCACTGAAAAGCACAAGGTTTTATCCACATGCTTGGATATCTTGTTCCTCCAGGCACAAACATATACATCACAGGATCTCAAAGACCTCGAAGCAGGTGCTTATTTGCAATTGAACGAGCTGGATCTTTGGAGTAACCCCAGCTTTCATTCTGTTTATTATGCAATGGAATCGCTCCTCGTATGGGGCGAAGAGATATCTGAGAGCGATGCCCTTTATGCGAGGATGAAGAGTCTCCTACATCCCTCCACACAGTATTTAACATGCCTTGATAAGCTGCGCTATAATGAAGAAGGTGGGAAATGGATAGAACTACTCTCAAAAATTGGATTTAGCAGAGATAAAAATTCTTGGACTATCGACTGGAACGAGCATTTAACAGACAGCGATGCGTCGTTGTTTCTGAGCCTGATTCTTGTAACTGACGATCCAGAATCACCTCTATTATCCAGATTTATCAACGAGGCGCATATTGGGGCACTTTTCAGCAACAGAATACGCCTGAAAATCGAGGGTTACTTTTACACTTACAAGACGAACAGAGGTTGGGACGCGGCTCTTGGAGTATTCGAGTTTGATGGACCACTAATTGAAATAGTAGTTCAATTCTTTGAACCAAATTCGAGGCGTCTTCAAAGTTTGCTGGTTAGCTACACTGGACTTTACAATCCTTCTGCAACTCTCATCTATTTTATAGGCCATCATAGGTCGTATCCCTCTAGGGATGCCGAGGATGATGGTCCTTCCTTTTGTCCACTGCGGCATCTATTGGAAGTTGGAGCTCAACCCAATCTCCTAGGATATCCCATGACACCACTGCAGATAGCTGTTGCGGCCAGAAACGTTGAAGGGGTTCGTTTGCTACTGAATTTCGGGGCTGATCCAAATTATGTTGGCGATACGCTGGGTTGCGCTTGGCCAACAAATAGCGCAATGGCCAGCTTTGACCAGTTCCACGGTATGTCGCCTCTTTGCATTTGTAGAAGAGGTACCTGGGTTTCCTTGGCAGAGTACCTAGAAGATGACATCCTGAGATTACGCACGAAAACTATTGAGCAGCTACTACTTGGACATGGTGGGAGGGACTTCGAGTGGGGAACCGGGTGAGCCATTGAAGGGATAAATTGGGAAGCCCGGTGAGAAAGAACTGCGGTTGGTTTGGCTGCGTTGTGCGTACTTGAAGAATAATCTGGAGTAAATAACATAATTGATGATCTAATAGACATGAAAGCTGGCGGAGCCCGAATGTCCATGGATGCTGTTGTACAAAATATAAGCCCTGTTGCCTTAGGCCCCTAGTGTAGGGACCTTACATTTTGTAGGTCTTTGGCACAGTGGTTTAGTTCAACAGTTATGAGCCCGGATGGGAAGCAATTCCCAGCAACTTCCACTGCATAACTAATAGCATTTTAGCAATTCCTTAATTCTTTCTAAATTCTAATTCTTTAAATCTTTAAAACGTAAACCTTAAACCCTTATATATAACTTTACTGCATAAAAATCCCTTAACCCTTTAAATAAGCATACTATACTAAGATCTAATATATTACTAATATTTATATATAAGACTAAATGCTATAATATTATAAGTAACTAAACTTAATGCTATTAAAGAGCTTAATGTATATATTATATGCCTATAAAGCACTAAAAACTAGGTTAAATAGCTAGTAGAGCTTTAAGTATATACTATATTACTTAAAATCTAGAAATATATTAACCTAAGTATTATAGAAAGTAATAATAATTATCTTATTTACCTAGTTAAATGCACTTAAGAAAAATATAAAACTAAGTATATTAATAATAACTTAATACTTAGTTAAAAGTTAATATTAATATAATTATAGTTTTATAATATTATAAATACCTTATATAACTATAATATTTATATTTATAAAGAGTATTTTACTAAAGAAAAAGCTTTAAAGAAGTAAATTAGTAAGATAATAAAGAGTCTTACTTTTAATTATATTTAGTAAGAAGTTAACTTAAAATATAAAAATAAATATATACTTTTAAGAAAGCTTATTTAAGGTATTAAGAAGTAATATACTTTAAGTAATATATAAATCCTTAATATACTCTAAAGGAAGTACTACCTAGTACTTAAATAAGTAAAATATATAAGTATAAAGCCTATAGTATAATATAAGTGCTAGAATAGCTTTTATAAATAGGCTATTACTTATAATTTAAATAAGATTAAGAGAAATATAGCTATAATAGATTTTCTTTAAGCAGTTAAAGACTATTTTAAACTATTATAAGCTTAAAATAAGCTTAATAAGTATATAATTAATATATCTAGAGGGCTCCTAACCTAATCTAAGCTTATTATAGAGATTAAAAGGTAAAACCCTAATATTAAAGTAAGCAAGGTCTCCTAATAGCTAGAATGCAATAAGAAGGCAACCTAAGTAAAGCTCCTTAAAGTAGCAGATAAGTTTTAAGTAATTGCAAGAAATAACCTATTTAAGAAGAAGGGCATTATATTTACTACTTAAAATATATAATCTATTAATATAAGTAAAGGCTATAACTGCTTATATTAAACTTAAGATAATTCCTTAAAGTATAAGTAAAAGCCTATAAAGTGTAAGTTAATTATATATATACTTTCTAATAAAAGATACCTAAAGTAAAAATACTATCTAGGTAAAGAGTACTATATAATTATCTATAAAAAGGTTATAAAGCTAAAGTAAAAGGAACTTAAAGAGTAACTAGTAAAGAAAGGCATTAAGCTTAGTAGTAATAATTAAAGCACTAGAGATAATAATAGTAATATTTTAAGCAGTTTTTAAGCTAATATAATACTTAAAGTTTCTAATAACTTCTATACTAATACTCTCTTTAACCTAAATATATAATATAAAGAAAAACTACTATATATCTTCTTAGCCTTTAGGGCCTTTACCTACCTACTCTTAGAAAGTATAATCTAGAATTTAAGAGTATCTATATATTTAGTTAATAATAAAGCTTACTTTAACCTAAGAACTTTTAAAGCTATAGGTTAGATTATAAAATTAGATATAACCTTTAATAAAATTATTAAAAAAGGAAAGTATACTTTTAAAGGAATACTTAATAGAAAAGACTTAATAATTAGTAATATCTATATAGTTAAAGGATTTTATATTAATATTATCTCTTTTACTTATATATATAATTTAAAACTTTAAATATATAAAGAAGATTATATTATATATTATAAATTAGTAAATAAGAATATTATTATTTATAAGCTTTAGCTTATTAATAACTTTATTTTTCTTAAATATAAGTAGCTTAATATCTATCTTAAAGCTTTATTAATACTACTATATAATATAATACTAATAAGCTAAGTAAAGATTATAATAAGCATTTCTAGTAAGAGAAAAATACTTCTTTAGAGATCTTTATAAGATTAACTTAATTTAAAAGAAAATATAGTAATAATATAGTATCTAAGACTTAGATATTTATTAAAGGATATACTTAAGAAGGCTATACTATATATATAAAATATTAAGATTAAGAGAATTCTAAGAATTAAGTATAAGATTTATATTAAAATATATATTACTTAGGTTATCTTAAAAAGAAAGTTAAAAAAAAATACTCTAAGACCCTTTTAGTATATATATTAAAATCTTTAAGATTATCTAGAAGGCTATAATAGATTAAAATAGCTACTAATTATTAAGAAAGAATATAGTAAATAGATATTTACTTAAGCTTTATATATAAAGCAGTATAATATAGTATTTAACACTTTATTTTACTTTAAATACTAAATATAATATTAATTTAAAGTAGTAATCTATATAATTTACTAAGATAATAAGTATATTATAATTGCAGTTAAGAGGCTAACTTAATTTTAATATTAAGTGAATTTTTAGGGCATTAAGCTAGAGCTTATATTACTAGATACTTATAAAGTAAATAGAGCTGCTAAATAAAGTAGTAAGTAAATTACTATAAAATCCATTTTAATGCTTTATAGAGCTAATCTGCTAGGGGAGCTTTAGCCTAAAAGCACTAAAATAGCATTTTATCTGCTTAATATTAGCCTATTATATAGACTTAAATAGAAATTATTAATTAAAGTACTTAAAAAATAGTTTAAATACTATATACTATTATAAATAAAAAAAGAAAATGCAGATCTTAAACTAAGTATAAGTTTACTGCTTATATATAGTTACTATATATACCTCCTAAGAAGGGAAAGAGAAAGAAAAAAAGAAAAGAGAAATATAAAGATTAAGCTAAAAGTATATATTGGATATTTAGTTAACTATATTATAAGTAATATATATTATATTTAAATTCTTTATCTTAAAAGAGTAATAATAATATAAAATATATAGTTTAATAAATTTATCTTTTATAATAAATACACTAAGCTTTAATTAAAAGAGCTTATTATTAAGCTTAATAACTAAGTAGTCTATAAAGATTAGTTTTATTTAAATAAGATTAAGATAAAAAGAGCTTCTTAAGTAAATATACTAGTTAAATAACTAGTTAAGTTAAGCTTAAAGGTAAATACTATACCTATAAGTATCTTATAATAATTAAAGAGTATAAAAAATACTTAAGGTATAATAAGAGATTTAACTAGATTTTAACTAACTAGACTTAAAATACTAAAAGTAACTTTAAAACTAGATATATACTTAGAAGGTAATAGTATAGCTTAAACTCCTTTAAGCTTTAATATAATAATATAAAAAGAAAAAATTTCTCTTAAAGTAAAAAATAATATAATAAACTAAAAGCTTTAAAGCTTTATTAATATAAATAAAAGCTTACTAATAGAAAGTATTATACTTTAAGAATAATAAAGTATTACTAGAAATATCTTTAAAAGTTTAATAAAAAGTTAAAAAGTATAAATATAATACCTTTAAGAAGTAAAAAAAGTACTATTAAATAGTAAATATATATTAAATAAACTAATAGAAGTAACTTCTAAATGCTTTAGAACTTTAAATAAAGGTAGAATAGAGGCTAAAGATACTATAAAGCTTAGAGAATAAAAGCAGAGTGCTTTACTTACTCTTAAGATGCAGCTTTAGATATAGGATAAGATAGTACATAGAGCTCTATAAGGAGCTAGAATGCTATTTAAGATACTAGATTAGACTAAGATAGAGACCTTAGCTTTACTAGGATATTAGATATACTTTATAATACAGAATAAGATAAGGACTTTAGCTTTACTAAGACTTAAGATATATACTATAATACTAGTTAAGATACTAACTAATGCTTTACTAAATGTAAAGATGCAGGCAATAATATAGCCAGAGCTTGCAGTAAATTAAGGAGTATAACTAAAAAGGGGCTAAAAATGCCCTAAAGGGAAACAATTACTTCTAGAAGAACTATTAAAATGTAATACTTAATAATAAGATATTAAGTAAGAAGGAAAAAGCATAAAATAAGACTTAAAAATATAAATAAAGATATAAAAGTATAAATAGGATAATAAAGTAGCTTTCTTTTTAACTAATTACTATAAAGAAGAGCTACTATATTCTAGAAGTATTCTTATAGCTTTTATTACTTTTCTTAATATAATTAAAAAGGTAAAGAAAGCTTATAAAAGAAGTATAATAAAGTTAAGCCTAAAGCTTAATCCTTTTAAGCTTAAGTAAATATATAATATCTTAAAGCTTATAATAATTTACTAGAATATACTCCTTTTACCTTTAAAGATATAAAAAGAGCTAAAGACTTATGCATTTAAAGAGCTATTTCTTACAGTAGTATATACTAAAGTAAAGAAGCTTATAGACTTTAAGACTTAAATAGTAATATTATAGTAAGATATATAGATTAAGCTTATACTTATAAAATAGATATTTATATATAAATTTAACTAGAATAGAAACTTAAATAAATATAAAGTGTAAATCTATATATATAAAGATCTATAACTAGAAAATATAATTTAAAGTATATATATAGTAACTCTTATAGCATATTTATTTTATATTATAATTACTCTAGTAGCTAAGTATAATCTTAAAATCTATTAACTAAATATAGTAAATGCATTTATTAATATAATATATAATAAAAATAAACTTCTAGTTATATGCTACTTCTTATAAGGCTTTAAATAAGCTAGAAAGCTTATAAAGCTAGAAAGAGCACTATATAGACTAAGAGACTTACCTATCTTATAGTTTAAGGAATTCTTAAGTACTTTAAAATGCCTTAATTTAAAACCTAATAAGGAAAAGAAGTGCTTATTTTATATAAAAATATAAAATATACTAGAAATATTCTTTATAAATAATATCCTTATTTTATATTACTATAAGCAGAAAGAAGCTATAAATAAAATTATTAAAGTGCTAAAAGAGATATATAAGCTTTAGAATAAAGGGGAAGCTAAGTAGTTTTTAGAAATTAGAATTATTAGAGATAGGCTAAATAAGAAAATCTACCTCTATTATAACTTATATCTAGAGAAATATATAATTAAATATAACCTTAATAAGTATAACTAGTTTCTTACTATTTCTATTTCTATTATTAAGCTTTTTAAAAGAGAGAACTAAGTATTTCTAGCTTATATTAAGTTATATTAAGAAAAGGTTAAATCTTTACTATATACTGCAGTAATAGTAAGGCTAGATATTACTTTTATAGCATTTTAGCTTTTTAAATACTTTATAAATTTAAGTAAAAAGCACTATAAGGCTATAAACTAAGCTCTTTAATATCTTTATATTACTTATAATTTTATAATTACTTATAAAGGTAATTATAATAAGACTTAAGTACTTTATATAGCATTAAATGCTTTATTTATAAATAATAAAGAAATAAGAAGATTATTATAAGAATATCTTATTACCCTCTTTAGTAGTACTATAATATAGAAAGTAATATACTAAAGTATAGTTTTAACTTCTATAATAGAGGTAGAACTAATTATATTAAAGCATATTGCAGCTAAAGTAATAGGTTTATAGTGCTTTCTTAATAAATTATACTTTTACTTAATAAAGCTATATACTATTTACTATAATAATTAATAGATAATATATCTTATTATAAAGCTAAGTATTAAGATTAATACTTAATTATACTATATAGAAATCTAAAATATATAGCTATAATAAGAAGAAGGTAAAGGGAGCTTTTAGGTTACCTACTTACCTATAGTAAAGATACTAGTAGATAGATTAACTAAAGCTCTATTATAGTAGTAATTTAAATACTTTAAAGTATTACTTAATCTTATATAGCTTAAGTAATTAAAAGTCTTAATAAAGTAAAGTTTAATTATTTAACTAGCTAGTAATAAGAATAAAAAGCCTAAAATATCTCTTATAGCTAAAATACTTTTATTTAAGTAATATAAATAGTTTTAAAAAGCTTAAATAATAGTATTATTACTAATATCTTTATCTTTATCTTTAACTTTATTATTATTATTAATAGAAATAATATTACTAAATCTTACTAAGCTATTATAAATTATATTAAGAGCTTTAAGATTTATTATATTAAGAAAGCTTCTTTCCTTAGAAGTAAGCATACTAAGCCTAAGATAAGGGATCTTAAAGACTTAAAAAGGAAGAATATTATAGTTAGAGATAGTAAAGAGTAAAGGGTAAGCCTTAAAGAGCTTAAATATAACTAAAGTGTAAGTCCTAGCATAAGTAATCTTTTATATAACTAATTAGCTTAAAGTAAATAGATAAAGAAAGATAGATAACTTATAGAATAAATGCTATTAGTAATAGCATTGTAAAGGGTAATAGCTAGAGGAAGCAAGCAATAGGGACTAAATAAGTTAGTAATATGCTTAAGAAGAAATATAAGAGCACTTATAAGCTAGTATAACCCTTATAACTACTATAAGAGCAATAATAATAGCACTTTAAGTTAGGCTTATCCTTTATAGTATAATAAGATAATAGACTCTTATCTAATAAGGTACTCTTAAAGCATTATATATATAGGAATATATACTCTTTGCCTTTAGGGAACTTAAGCTTACACTTTAAAGCATATAAGGTCTTAAAGGTCTTAGGGGTTTTTACTAGAGTAATTGCAGCAGGGGAATTCTTCTTCTTAGCAGGGTAAGGGGTTTTAGGCATAGTATTATTATTAGAAGGAAGCTTAACCTTACTATTATAAGGTATTATAGCACTAGTAAAGCTTTTAATCTTAGTTAGAGTATAATTAAGCTTAAAGATATTATCTTTAAGTTTAAATTTAAGCTATATTACCTTTAATTAGTATATATAATAAATAAGAGATAAAAGTAAAACTTATAATAATAGCTTTATCTTTTAGGGAAAGAAAATAAGTGCTAGACTTATATATAACTTAATAAGCATTAAGTTACTTATATAAATGCATACTACTAGGGGAATAGCTATAGCAAGATTAAAATAACCTACTAAAAGGTAGGCAGGAAGGCCAGGTATTAGGTATAATAGAGAGATTAATAGAGGGCTTATAGGTATAAGTTGCAGCGCTTAAATTAGGGGTGTAAAGCAGTAAAGCAGAGTAATTATATATAGGGCAACTAGCATGAAAAATAGTAGCCTAAAGGCAATTATTATACTCTTTATAAATAGCAGGGTTATTAAGAGTAGGAGGCTATATTAAATTATTAGCATATAAGCAAGATAAAGAGTATACTATTAAAAGGATAGATACTTCAAGGCAAGAGGATAATAAGATAATTATATATTATAATAAAAATTATAAAGCTTAAAGGAGAAAAAGAAAAAGAAATTATAAAGAGATAAAAAGAAAGCTTTTATAATTAAAAAAGTAAAGACCTAAAGGCTATATAGCGCTTCTCTATTATAATTTACTATACTTATTATACTTATATTTATAAGATTAAAAGAATATATACTTAAGATAATAATAATATAATATTATTATAATTTCTTATTATCTATTTATTTCTTTTCTATTATAAAAGTATATTAAGTAAAATTAAAGCTATTTAAGACTTATTTAACTGCATAAATAATATATAGTTAAATAGGAAGTGTATTAAGCTGTAAACAGTAAAACGCTCTCTGATTAGTTAGATTGAACCTACTGCGCGATTTCTGTAGCTTAATAAGGTCAAACCGACTGCCACCTTCAACTGAAGAAAAAAAGGCTCTTTCAATCAATGCTGGAATGCTCGTTGTGACTAATCTACGCTTTGTACAACAGATGCATTGAAGGTCTGGACCATTGCTGGCAGAGCCAATCAGGTGCGGGACGTGACGTGCACTGTCAGATCACCCTGTCTGTAAGGATAAATTGCATCATCTGGCTCATAAAGACTCTTGGCCTCAATGATAAAGGCAGTAAAATATCCTTTTATCACTTCAAACTGCTGTAATTATTTTACTGCGCTATGGTCTTAAACTAAGGGACCAAATCAATGACTGCTGTAAACAAAGCTTGTTTTGCCTACTGTCTACAGAGTATACAGTCACCAATTAGACTTGCTATTTGACTTAACTTCAAACAGAACCTTTCCGCTGGTACAGACACCAAATTATCTCTCGCTGTCCCAATCTAGAGTGCGCTACACAGACTCTAAAACAAATGGCTTACACAGCCATCGTCAGATCAAAGTCGTATTGTTCCCGAGCCACGTAAGTCACCAGCCCTAAAACAGGAAAACCCACGCCTCCGCGCCAAGAAAAAGAGATCTGTTGGCAGGCACAGACCACGATCCCCCGTAGTCAATCGGCGAATGCTTAATTTAGGCTGGGTCTAGAAGCCGGTCATCAGAATTGAGAGCGCTGTGATTGGCTGGCTTGGGAACCATCGTGCTGAGAGGGTTACGTAGTCTTGGCTTTTGTGGCTTGGAATGCTTTTCACAGTGAGAGGATGTTTATAGTCGGTTCAAGGGAGGTGGCTTGGGGTATAAGGAGGAAATTGGCCCAGAGAAATGGTATGCCAGATTGCCAAGCATTTCAGACGTGCTTTGACTTCTTGTTTCTGCTGCATTTTGTTGCGTTCTTTCATGTTCAGAATGAATTATCCCCTAGACATTGCAATTGCCTTTGTATTGGCACTCTGTGAGTAGTTACTCCTTCAGTAACGACTAGCGACTTACAATTACTCCCTTCAGTTGCCACCATCGTACATGCCTCCCCGGCGTCTTACTGCGACGCATCGTCAAGCAAAGTCTGCTACACCTGGGCTGTTCCATCTTCTACCTCCTCCTTATACATTCGACTCGAAGCACCTACCTCCTACCAATGGGTCGCGCTCGGCACCGGATCCCGCATGAGCGGCTCGACGATGCTCGTCATATACCAAGACGGCTCAGGCAATGTCACCTTGAGCACTCGCAAGGGACACGGCCATGACATGCCGACGTTTCAGTCCATGAGCGACATCAAGCTTGTTGAAGGAAGTGGTGTGTCGAATGGTATGATGGTAGCCAACATCTACTGGAAAGATGCAAGTATACAAGGCACTGCTCAATGGATTAGCGCTTGGAAGAAGGGTAGCTCCCTGGACACAAGCGACGCAAGCGGTAATTTTGCTGAGCATGATGTAACGGATAGTTTCTCTGTTGATCTTTCCAAAGCTACTGTCAGCGGCACATCCAACCCTTTCATCAATTCATCCAACACTACGCCAAGCGACAATGCTGTCTCTGGTGGCGGTGGAGGCGAAGATCATACTGGTTCGGCGCACGGTGTTATCATGGCCATCGTTTTCCTCGTCGGGTTCCCAATCGGTTCTGTTCTCATGCCCTTGTTGGGGAAATGGCTCATCCATGCCTCGTGGTAGATCATCGCCTTTATAGGAATGTGGATTGGCTTTGGGATTGGCAAGGTCGCTGCTGATCGTGGCGGAGATGTAAGTCGTATGCATTATTTGCTAACAGTAACTAACATTCTCTAGTGGTTTCATGAACCCCACGTCGTCCTCGGCACTATAGTCTGCATCTTGATGATCGTGCAGCCTGTCTTGGGATGGATGCACCATAGAAACTACGTCAAGTACCAACGTCGAACGACAATCAGCTACGGACATATTTGGTACGGCAGAGGTATCATGATTGTCGGCATCATCAACGGAGGCATTGGGTTGCAATTATCTAGTGCATCTACAGGCTTGATCGTTGCATATAGTATTGTCGGCATTCTTGTCTCTGCCATTTACGCTGCCGGCGCTGTCCATAAAATGGTCCAGATGAAGAGGAAGGAACATGAATTGCTGTCGGATCCGTCGAATAGCGCTCTTGAATTGAGGGCATAGTTTAGAGTTTAATACACAAACGTTACGAAGTCATGCCAGATGTTAGGTAACCTAGCTCTATGTTCTTTGACCCAACCCACTTGCATTACGTGATGAGAAGCACTCGTATATCCCCCGTGCTGGGTAGTAAATCCTCACTGAATAGGCTTAGTAAACCATCGGAACTGGTTTCATTCCAGGAGTCGCCGACATTAAGCTTTAGAAACACGGACCATTGCCTACGGAATTGCCAGTGGCAGTGTCGCTCAAACATCTTGTTATGATTGGCATAGCTATGCGGCATTGCGTATACCTCGAAAGTGCCCCATCCCCTGTCAGGTGCTCTTGTTCTGGGTGTAGTGCAACTTATAGCGCCACTGACTAAAAGTCCATCGCGTGATTAAACAAAAGAGTGTCAGATCACATTGCCCTGAGCACCGACTATTAGCTACTGCTCTGTCTTTCACCAACTCACAGATATCACTAGAACTTTCTGCTCCTTTTATCACTTTGACTTTAGTGCCAATTCTTCCTTATTGCTAACTCCCAGCAACTTTCCTGTCTCCATTTGTGAAACTTGGTATCCCGCAACATATGTAAAGACAACTTAACGCCGTGTTTACGCAACATCGTCATCTTACGCTCTAATCCTCGCCCCATCGACATCCGACTCATCCGGTTGATGAAAACGCAGGAGTACAAACCCCTAGTCTATTACGAGGATACTGTATTGTAACGTGGACATCCATCTCCTTATTCTTCTTGCTAATGCTAGCTCTACTTCTAGGATCCATAATGCCAAGACCTAGAGCTTCCTTTTTAAGCTAAGCGCTTTTTAATAAGATTGATAAACTTAAGTTAGATCTACTGCTTAGAAATGCAGATTTATAATTCATTTTCTGTTTACCTTAACTTAAGTATAAGTATTCCTAAAGGTCTATATTCTAATTGTAAGTATTATATTATAACAATCTTCACTCTCAGACATCTGTTTATCCCTGTTCTTATCTATTTACAATGTTGAAACACGGCATTCTGTTACTCCTTGCTTGGTCGACCCAGGCCAAAGGTATACCATTCCCTCGCTCTCCTGTAGTCAAGTTTTCACATGACTGACTACAACAGAACTCAATTTCTACTTCCCCAAGACCAACTCTCCCCAGCGATTTAACATCAAGGTCGACCAAGGCTTTCTCGATTTTACCCTCCGCAAAGTCCGCGATTATCGTCCAGCCAATAGCTTCTTTCCAGACTGGACCAACGAAGGTCCCCCCAAGGATGCTGTGAAAGACCTTGCTGAATACTGGGCCCTTTGTGTTCAAAACCTTTGTGACTCATTCAGTGACAAACTTTCCGCCCAACGCCACTAGCCCGTCTAACTTTTTCCTCTCACAACTCTTCGACCAGCACAGTCATCTCGCCCAGTGACTTATCTTTACGCCAGGTTTTTATGATTAACCCTTATCTATAAGTGTAATATATAGTATACCTAGGCTAGGTTCTGCTTTATAATCCTAATTACTTTAACTTTATTATCTAGTAATTTATTTCTTCTATTATATATAGGTTTCTTTTAATAATACTTTTTAAGTAATATATATATATAGGTATTATAGCTAAAGTAAATAAGATCTATAAGAATTATATCTTTTATACTGCTTTCTTTAATAGCTTTATAAAGGCTTATAAAGCCTTTATTTATATTAAGCTTTTAGTATATATTAATATTAAAGTAATAAAAATTAATTTATATAAGAAATATTATATTTTTATAAGGTATTTATAGCTAAGCCTTAATTAACTATATAATAATAAAGATTATCTTAAGAGTATTATCTTAAGTTAATAAATTTATTTATATTAAGTATTTTACTTTATATATAATTTATATACTTTAAGCTAGATTATCTTTATAGAAAAGTAATAGCTACTTATTTATATACCTTTAGAGTTAATTATTAGAAAATTTAACTTTTTAGCTAAAAGTAATATCTTAGGTAATAGTAAGGGTAATAAGTATTTTACCTGTATATATTTATTAGTATCCTTTACCTTTATAGCCTGGGGGCTAAAGCCTCTTTTAAAACCCTAACCTTACCGCAGAATACTGGGCCAGCAACTATAACTGGAGGGATGTCGAGAGGTCAATCAACAAGGGCTTCAAGCACTATGCTACCACTGTTCCTGGCAACGGTAACTATTCTGAGCGTATTCCTATCCACTTCGTTCACGAGAGGTCCAGGAGCAGCAACGCGATCCCTCTGTTGCTGCTCCATGGATGGAGCTCTACGCACCTGGAGTGGAGAAAGGTACTCCCGAAGCTGTCAAAGAACTTTCATGTAGTCGCGATTGATCTTCCGGGCTATGGATTTAGTCCTGCACCAACCAAGGCTGGCCTCGGCGCCAAGGAGCAGGCCGTCGCTTTTAACGCCCTCATGCAACAGCTCGGCTATAAGAAATACGGCGTTGTCAGCACCGATCTCGGCTGGATTTATGGCTCCTCCATGACACAGTATGTGGGCGACAACATAATCGGCCACTTTACCGACTTCTTCCTGGCCCAGCCTACACCAGAGATTCTCGCTCGTGCAGAGCAAGGCAAGACCACACAGGAAGAGAATGAATACTTGGCTGGCCTGAACGAGTTCTCCTCCAAGCACTTCGCCTACGCCAGTGTGCAGTCCCAGAAGCCTGGGCTTCTGGCTAGCATCCTGTCGGATAGCCCTGTTGGTACTGCCGCTTGGCTATGGGATCTTAAAACAAGCAGCAACGACGGCGTTGAGCCTACGCAGGAGGAGATTGTGACAGATGGTTTCGTGACTTGGATTCAGGATACATATGGCAGCATTCGATCTTATTCGATTGGGGAAGTAAGTTACCTTAAGCTACGTCGCGTTGTGTATTCTACTGACTGGGTTGACAGGCCGCGCTACCTACGACCAAGATATCAAATGTTCCCACTGCTGTTACGACCTGGGGCAATGAAAATGGTCCATTCCCCGGCCTTCGCAAATTTCCTTTGACGGTAAGATTCCCCAACTTACGCCTGTTCCACAACTTGCTAACAACTGTAGCCCAAGTCTTGGTTGGAGCCATTGCTTAACCTTGTCTACTATAAGAAGCATTCTGGTGGAGGTCACTACCCTGCTTGGACAAAGCCTGATGACTGGACTGCTGACGTGAAGGGGTTCTTTTTATCCCTGTAACTGTGCAAGGTCTCCGGTGCTGACGCAACCTATCGTTTGTCCCGTATCGACTTTGATAGCCAGGATAGTGTTCTTTAGTTATGATTGGCTACGGAGAGGAATTTCGGGCCTGTAGCCCTGAGGAATCTCGTGCTCACGTGGGAGAAGTCTGAGTGAGGCTGAGGATGCTTGTTTAACCTTCCTACTGAATACATCTACGACAAGTAGCGTTGTTATCTGCAGCACGTCTTCAAGCAACATCAATATTAGTGCCAAGCTGATTTAGCTGTGTCAAACGTTCTCAGACTAATTGGCTGCTTTTCCGTATGTTCTGTTCGTGGATGAACTTGAGGTGTTCCGCAAACAAATGGTATCTCCAACGGGAACAGATACTGAGTACACAATCGTGTTATGTATATCTTAATCAATATTTGTGAACACGACTTGAGTACATAAGTATGTCAGATAGATCCACGGTTTAACTGCCAGAAGGTCTGGGTACAGCCGTTTGCCGATGTATTCGCCTATTGTGATACCGCATCGTCGACGAACAACAGACTTATCCCACGCTTCTAGCCAATATAAATCTGATTGAACATTGGGTGAACAAAAGATTCCTAGCAATCAGTAAATTATCGGACAAGGCAACCGTTGAAGATATTTGTACCGGTGTTCAATAAGAACAACTGTAGTCAGAAGCACTGGCAGTGTCATATTATTCGTCACAGTCACAGCTGTTCCGCAGTTTCTGGTCGCTTAAAATGAGATTCTACCCCTCTATTTTTGCTATCGAACTGTTTTTCATCAACAATCCCTCTCCCGTCACCTTTTTCGGACACTCACACCAAGGTCTTCAACTATCTACAATATTTCCTTCACCAACATTCCCAAACACATAACAAACAATGCCCACTAGAGGAGGAGGTCTATGGGTCTTTCAGGACCAGTACGACTTTCTCACTGCTTATCTTAGCGACCCTGGGTTCTACCTTCTTCTTGGCATCGCAGCAAGTGCATATATGGCCTGGGGCTCAGACGTCAATCGTCGTCATGTACGCGCCAACCAAGCACTCACTCAAAAGGTCAACAAGATAAAGATATTCTCTCTGATTGTTTTCACGGTTTGTGTTCTTATGTTCCTTCATGGAAAGTCATTTCCTGACAAGAAGGCTGTCATGAACTGTCAGGTTGATCATACAGATGGGGGCTGTGAGATGGCAATTGGTAAGGTTTGGTTAGGAATGGTGGGGTCTGGGGATCTTTATGCTATTAAGTGAGTTAAAGTGGAAAGATGTAATTTTAAGCGATGAGGGAGATACCACAATCTTTAATGAAGTAATGAATGGAGGATGAGAGAGATAAAGTCGCAGATATAGATATTTTAGAGTCTAGTAGTGATAGAGGTCACAGAGTGTACTTAGCTTGGTAGGAAATATATTCTCATATCCTGATGCCTATGTCTATGTCTTGAGACTGCAATTATAGACAGATAAACCCTGTTCCCGAGTAGACTCCCACCTATCCAAGTCGAGGCGTAACATACCCGTACCTATCATCTGATCCTCTCTTTGAAGTGCCACACAGGCCCACCTTTCTGTTCAACAGAACAAGCGCAGGCCAGCGTACATAATCTAAATATTACTCAACCATGTTACAAGAAACAATATGCACTTATAAGAGCTGGATATGACGGGCTTCACACAGCCTTTTCTATCAAATCACAGTGAAGCAAACCATTCCCAACGTGTTCCAACATCCATAATTATCCCGTAGCTTCCATCTCCTCCATCCAACTGTCTTGCAGGTTCGACATCAAACACCAACCTCACACCCTAATATCACACTGCTTGGTGTGACTGCATCAGTTAGCAGCGCACTGAGAATAGTAGTCATTCCGCTTGATGCACCTGGTACCAGAAGTACACTTGGTGGCACCAGTCCAGTTGTTACCGCCACACTGACCCCAAGCAGCAACCTCGGCACTAGCGGTGGTTTCGATAGAGGTGGCCTGGGTAGCGGCAGCTTTGGTAGCAGTGGCCTTCTTGGTGGAGGCAGGCTTAGAAACGATGGCCTTGGTGGTGGTGCTGGGCTTGGGAGCAGTGGTCTTGGTGACGGATGCGGCAGTCTTAGTGGTAGGCTTGGATTCGGATGAAGCAGGTGCAGCGTCAGTGCTGACTTTTCCGGAACCCCAGTTGTTCTTTTGGGAGAGGTAGTACCACCAGTTGCGGTACATCCAGCCGTCGAAGTCGGTGATTTCCATGGAGGCACCAGCAAGCATGATGAACTTGGTGATGCCAGTGGGAGTCCAGTCTATTCAAGTTAGTATTGCTCGGAATAAAATGGGTGGGAAGTGGACGGAAAGTACCATAGACTAGAATATGTTAGCAGACATCTCTTAATGTGAGTGGGGGATTACTTACAATCATCAAGAGCAAAGGTATGGCCCTACGTAACGTGTCAGCTTTATCCATGAATAGAGGTCTCTTTAGACGTACCATCTCATGCAGAAGAATGTGGATGCTGTCAGAGTCAAGGTTGTTCATGAAGTACTCACGACCAACCTCCTGACCCCAGTTATGGCCGAAGCCACCTTCAAGACCATCCTTCAACCAGAGAGAGTGGTCATAGTGGCGATCGGCACCAGCCTCGCAGCCACTATAGTCACCATCAAGGTGAGCGTCACGAGCACAAGCGACAGGGCACATAGGGACACCGTCAGCATCGAGCTCAGTGTAGACCTCGTAACCGGCAGTGGAGCCCTGAAGCTGGCTCTTGTCCTTGACGGCATAAGCGACAATATTGAACTTGACCTCGTCATAAGGGAACCCGTTGTAGCCATAGAGCCACTTGAACCACTTCTGGTACTGGGCGTTGTATGCACGGGCGATCTTGGTTCGTTCGGCCTCGGTGACGGTGGCGCTAGAGTCCCATCGGACACAGATGTTCAGGTATCCCTTGTTAGCCATGATCTGGTGGAAACCAGTGTTGACGTTAGCGTCGAGACCACCGTCGTAGGTCTTCTCGTAGTGCTCCCAGACCTCCTGGAGGGGAGCTTTCAAGTCTGCAGGCGGGTTCCAGCCCGACTGGCGCTTGACGGGACGGTTGCGAGGAATGTCGGAGAAGCCGCGCTTGCTCTGGGGCTCGGCGAGAAGAGCCTTCCAGACGGACCCGTCGAGATCAGACTGGGCGGTGGCAGAAACGGCGAGGCCGCTGAAAATGGCGGAGATGGTAGAGACACGCATATTGATGGTTCTTCGAATGAGTGAATGAATGACTTGAGAAAAGAATGGACAAAAATGTACAGAAAAGAAACAGAAAAACGACTCTGGCCAAGCAGAGTGAGTAAACGAATGTGAGTTGCGATGTAAATAAGGTCACAAGCTTAAAATCGCAAGGCCAAGCTTATTATATGCATGTTTTCCGTCGGTATCTCGGGTTTAACCAAAAGTGCTAAATTGTTGTCCCATGGCCTCGGTGTCATGTTTCAGACTATTGGATTGAGGTAATGGTGGAAAATTATTCGCCGTTGGCTGATGTCCCAGTTTGTCGGAAGTTTTACACAGATCAGACCCAGAATGGCATTTTTCTTTGTCTTACCCTAGTCATTTCTGAAACTCATTCAACAGAATCCGGCGGTTGACCCCAGAATATACGTATACGAGATCGAAGCATGGATTGTCGGATAACGACAAAGTGGAGATGTTACAGCCCAACCACAATTCAATGGTTACGCGCTTAACGCGTTGGTATAGTTAGCTTACAAGCTTGATTAGGATTTAGCAATAATTCAGGAGGATCTCATTTCGTGATATCCACCTGTACTCGCACATATCCTGCCTATTGATCCACGATCCCAGGAACGCTAAAGAAACGCAGGCAGCCCGAAAATCCAGAACGCCGAAAATTAAGGCTGAGCAAGATGTCCTCACCCAGGCCTGCTTGAAGACGTCATTGGAAGCAATACGCAAGACACATCAGACACCTAGATCTCTATCTAGTCCCAGAGAGCAATATTGCCCTTGGTTGTTGGACTTGTAACAATGAGGCTTGTCGCAAACAGTCCACTTTCTTTGTGGTAAGGAACAACCATCAGTGTGCCAACTTCATACCTCGCTTTCATTTTCTTCCTCTGTACCTATCTCGTCGCTTGACCATGGATCATATCCTGCGACAAACTACTATGACAAATAGCTGTCAGAAGCACTAGCTTCGCAAGCAATTAGAGGTTTCAAGTTCAACTAGCCGAACGTGCAGCGCCAGAAGATGGGTTGTGTTTGGCCCTCTTCGCACAAAGCGATTAGATACTCAAGTAATTTGATCAATGCACCAAACAGCTGAAGCACATTGAGCACAATTATATTTTTGTGGATATCATTGCATCAGCGAGAAACTCATGGGGAACTGAGCTTCGCTATTTTGATCACCGATTCATCGATCATCCAAGACTCCTTTGAATACCCTGCACCATCCCCATCGAGTCACGGACAACATGCGAGGAGCATGATGTGAGCCATCAGCGGTCAGGTTACCCATTGTTACACATGACAAAAAAAAACAGCCCGCAAGTGTCAGCCTCCCTGCCAGCAATAACTCACCTCTGGGATGTGAATCTCATTTTTGATGAGGATGTTGGAAATACGGAGCTTTCGACTCCAAGGCGGCTCCCGTTAAACGGGCGAAGAAACCAGTTTAGTAAGGCCTTCTTGTTACTTACTTTTCATAAAATGGCGATATCGCCACATTCATAATGAAGCCCAAAAGCGGCGCTGCAAGACCATGAGGTCCTCCAGCGGGAACGGCAAGAAAGAAATAAGCCCCGATGCTGGAAAGGGCTTGTGAAGGCATACAGAAGACCAAATCTCGGCTGTAACGGTTGACGCCTGATTCAAAGGAGACTGCCACTTCTGTGAATGGACATTTCTAGTAAATGAGTCTTGTATGTTGCATCTCATTTCTTCTGAAGCAGCCTTCACATTTGACTCTGATCCTGGTAAATCTACCAAAGGAAACATGTTCTCCAATTCCTGCATCCTGAGTCTCTGAACTTTATCTACTCTCAGCTGTCCTGAGTGTCCAAGCTTGGATGCCCTTCATTATCCTCATGCTAGTCCTTGATCTTCTCCACGCTTCCTTGAATACTTGGTTACATAAACTTAACACAATTCAGCAAGACCTCTTTAACCATGTCCCTTGGCCAACGATTGCCAGATCTGCTAGTCTTTGCTCCATCTGCTGTATGTCAGTTGGAGGGAGGTAGAGATGACGAGAGGCGATGAACCCACTGCGACCAGCAGCTAGTAGAAGAAGATTCCTCCAAAGCGAAATCGCACTGAACAGTATCACCATCGTTCAAATTGTATCCCATTTACAGCGCCGGCATATTTGCATCATTTAACGCAATGTTGAAAGATACCAAGTCATGGCAAACACCTCAACAGCCCTACTGATCTGGCGCGACAAGGGCATTGGATCAACCCCGATAACAAGCAACGTCAAAAGCATACAAGACCATTGGCTCAATCTGCATTGGCTTATGGCAAAATTGAAGTCCGCAAAAACATACAACAGCGGGGATTCGCTGGTCGTCACCGACCCAACTACTAATCCGCCGGTTAGTGGCTTGACTATGGGAGAGCAGACGGGATCCCGTATTTTCCACTACCTATGGTCGTATGTACCTGTGGAACCCTGTTCGTGGCCTATGCCGAGCTGCTGAAGATCGCATTACAGTGTGAAATTATTCTTGCCCAATCCAACTTGGCCAGCAGCATAAAGAATTCTAACCATGTATGAAATAATTGTGTCACGCTGATCGGTAAAGAGGACCTCCTTGAATCAAGACATCAGGGTTTCTTGTACTGGAAACCGTCCTCGGTGCGGCAGCGGGTTGTCTCTCGCGATAAGTGCGGACGTTGATCGCTTTGGTAAAATGTGACTTAATGGGTGGGTATTTTACCTTGATGGTTTTGTATGGGAGTTGGGAGTATGGGAATGAATTGGCTAATTTTATGCAAATCCAAGTGGATGAGACTGAAAAGATATATTAGTTAAGTTGGATAAGACTACTACATATTTTCATGAAATTCAGAGTGCATGTAGTTATAAACTAGTCTAACTATAGTCTTCTAATTAGTTAGTTTATAAATAGAGATTTAATATCTTATAAAATAGCTTTATTAGTTAAATAAGGGAAATAGCTGCAGCTAGCGTGTACTTACTAGCGCTACTAAATTTCATGAGAATATACTGTATATTGTAGCCCCTTAACTGCAAGCTTATTAATTAATTAAAATTATAGGACAAAAGTCTAACAACACCAGCCCCACAGCTAACCTCCCTTATTATAACAGCAATTAAACACTTAGTAATATCATTGCAAATAGTTAATTAAATTTAATAAAATGTATATCAATTAATTCCCCTAATCTAGCACTTTAATATTTTATATACTATCCCTATGCGCAAATAATAGCATAAAGGCGATTTTTTACAGAAGTTATTAGCTTTAAAATCAGGTAGGGAGGCAAGGCTGCCTACGCCTCTTGCAACTATCTAATTAACTAAGCTCTATCTGCCTTATTATTCTTTAATCTAATGAATTTAGGATGTATCTGTTAAAGCTTAGCTTTTAGAGCTTTCTATATATGTTCTATAGGGTTTAAATTAGGGAAATGAAATAGCTAATTAATAGGTTTTATCCTATAGAGGAGCAGCCAATCTATTAACAGTTTAGCGGTATGAACATGGGTGTTATCTTGTTAAAATAGGTTAAATTTATTAAGGAAAGGGAAGAGACCTTCTGTAAGGGCTTTGTAATAAGACTAGCTAGAATAACCTCCTTTTTTAGCTATCTTATCCCTTATTATTAGTATAAGATATAACTGTTTATCTTGAGCAATTCCTCCCCAGAATATAAGGGAAATAGTCAGTTTAATATGCTGCTGGACATTAACTAGGTCTATATGATACTTTTTATCAGGTTAGCGAAAGATCTAGCCGTTAGAGTTGTTCAGTGCGTTAGAAACCGTAACCTTATTAGTAAAGCAGATCTATAAGAAAGTTAGCGTTAAGAAGGGTATTATTTTAAGGCTATTTATAAGGATATATTTATTAATACAATAAATCTAAAAATAGGCATATTATAGCCTTGCTTTTGCATTATCTTTTAATAGTTTAATCCTCTTTTTTAACCTCTATTTACATTGCTAATACCTCTCTAACTAATAATATAGCATCTAGGTTAATACTTTAATACTAAGCTTTAATAATACCTTATTTTATATAATTAAGCAATTTCTTTTAATAAATAACTAGATAGATATAATCTCCTAAGTGCTAAGTTTCTTTAGATGCCTAGAATGTAATCTAGAGATATTATTATAGTTCTCTTTCTAGCGTTTAACTATCTAGGAGATAGTCCTAGGATCTATTAAGTAGGAGGTTATAACCTATCTTATTAATTTACTAGCATATATCTCTGCTACTATAGCTACCCTTTACTTAGGAGTAAATTTATAGTTTCTTTAGCAATTTCTGCTTATTTTAGTACTAAAATTGTATTATTTAGAAGCTATTAAGTATATAATTCTTATTATTAAAGTAATTATGTTATTTGCTAATACTAGACTGAAGCGGGGTAGACGCTTTAGTGTTGTTAGACTTTTGGCACGTAATTGTATAATACATAGCTTGGGGAAAGTGTGTAAAATAATCACATTACAGACAATCAATTAGAACGCGACAACACAGCAATATTAACTACCCCGCACCTTGGCTGTTACACAAACTCGTGTTTTCAACCCTAAAGTGTCAGATCATGTTTAGTGCATACCAGGGACTCCCCCATCAGAACCAAATCAAGATTCTCGCAATTCTGCCTTACTTCCCCCTCTACATAAACAAATATTGCAACTGTCTTCGATTCGCAATGAACGACCCTTCATCACTTTGGGCCAAAGCCCGAATGAATTCCCCATTCGAAGTCCAGCTATGGCTCAAGAGTGTGGAGCGGCTGGAGCCGTCTGATATAAGCGCTGCCCAAGACATAGAAAGTCTGATCAGTCAAACGAAGGAGAAACAAAGGGAATTTGAGAGAAAGCGCCATTCCTACACTATCAACCTTGGGAATCACAGCCTTGACTTACGCAAATGCTTCGATAAAATCGTGCATTGGCTTAATATGTTTAAGGAAATCGGCGACGTGGCATCGTCCTTCGATCCTGTCCACGCTGCTCTTCCATGGGCGGCGTTTCGTTTCGTATTGCAGGTAACACGTGTCGAGAATCTCTTAATAGCCATGAGGTAACTGATTTCCATCCTCTAGGCTGTTGTAGTGGGCTTTTCCAATTTGCGTCGCGTGAGGTCTCTTCCCGATCGAGATTGGAAGTAGCAGAATGGGGAGTAGATGAATCTTTTCCATCTAGACCAGCCGCGAAGTCCAATTCTGAGACTGCCCCAGGCTACAACAAGTACATTGTCCTTGAAGCACTACGTCATTCGAGCATAGTCGACCGCGTGGGGAGGGACAATGCCGTCTTTTCGTCTCTCTTGAGGCAATTTATTGAGCCTTTTGGCCAAAAGGAATATTCGTTCATCGACCGAAAGGATCTCATAGAGAGATGGAAGCGGTCGACGCCCTTCCAAAGATGGATGGCAGTCTTTTACCATCCTTCCCTACATCCCCCTGCGTCTAAGTACTGGGCGCGACGGTTTAACCTACGTTCAGAAACATCTTCTATCCAGATTGCTGCTAAGTTTGGACTTTTCATCACCCTAGTGGACTGGTGGGAAGAGATAGCAGACAGACTGAATGCTATACAAAGCAGACGTCGTTCCTCACTTCTCTCGACGGCCATTAAAAACGGACATGAGAAGGTATGGCGCTTCATGTTGACCAATGGCTTGGAAGTCAACAGTGGCTCGCCAATTCCCTTATCGAGATCTATTTCAACAGGAAATATAGGTGCATTCCAAGCACTTATAGCGGCCAACGCAGACGTGGATCATGTTGACTATGAAGCAAAAGACGATGTTGATATGCCACTGAAGGCTGCGTTACTCTACTCAGTACGCCATCACAAGAAGGGCTTCTTACATAAGCTACTAGAAAATGGTGCGAAAGCAAACTTACCAGCTATAGAGAGCAGCCCTCTTGAATATGCGGCTAGGTGGTCCCGGGAGGAAGACGTCCGATTACTAATTAGTTCTGGCGCGAACATCGAAAACCCACATAGACTGCTCGACATTGCAACAAAAAATGTGGAAGCGGACCTTGTTGCATTGTTCGTGGACAATGGCGCCGAAGTCCGGACGAGAGATGAAGGCATACACCTGTTGATGAAGGCCATTGAGGCTCGGAACACACGATATGTCCGATCCATTTTCAGACGATGCGTGGTCTTGGACCTATCCCTTCCGGAAGACCGCCTTTTGACCCTATTCTATATGAAGCTTGAGCATTTTGGCAAGGGTGGAATATGCGCGCTCTTTCGAGGCTCTGAGATGGATCTCAACAGGAATGACGGAAAGCAGAGTTTACTCTCCCTGGCGATCATTCTATGCATCGCTTGGCCGTCCTTCTATATGCCCCATGTCGAGAAGATCATTGATGCTGGGGCCAACGTCAATCAATTACTGCCAGGCTCTATTCTTCCTACACCTCTTATAACCGCAGCGGCGGGAGACGATGAAGAACTCATCCATTTGATCTGCGATGCTGGAGGAGACCCAGATCTTGAGGTGGATATCGGATTTGGAAGTGCCTTGGTTGCAGCCGTTTTCTATGGCAGGCGAGGTTCTTGCCGCAGCCTTCTGGATAGAGGCAATCTTGATGTTAGCCAAGAGAAGAAAGGATTCTTTCGAAACGTTCTTTTTGCCCTCATCGCCGGGCATCAGTTCTACTTGAAGTTAGGAGTCAGGGGTTTCTGGAGCCCAGAAAGTTACTGCTTGGACCCAGGGATGGTTAACCTGGACTCTAAGTTCTATCCCTGGAATCAGGACAGGGGCCTCAAGTACTATCGACCGGCAAACTGTTTTCTGGAGGCTGCTGACCGCATCACATCGAAGTTCTTTGGCCCTGAGAAATTCAAACCTGTGAGGCGATTTGAACGGTCACATTTCCATTCTGAACACCTCCAGGTACTTCAACTGTTATTCGAGAGTGGATTGCCTATTTACATGGCATTTTATACATCACCGAGTCCGCCACCACCTGTTATTTACTTTAGCGGGATGGAGTTTGGACTCATATATCCTATCATTGTACACAAGGAAGGTTGTTACATGCGTCTATCTCAAGAATAGCTGTTCGTTATCTGCGATCTATCTGTCAGCCAATACCCAAAGCGTCCCTTCTATCTCCTGCGTAGACAATGCGGACTTTCCGGATCTGTCCCGCAACGCTTCAAGATGGTGGCTCGGTTAACGGCACACACCAGAGCCTCATCGGATCATTTTTTAATACTTTATGTTCAAGATGAATACTCTTGGCTAAGTTCAGTTCAAGCCCGACGAAAGTGCCTTGGCTCATACGCTCATTCAGTGAATAACACAAGGTGGAAACGATACATTGCAACGGAATACAGGGGCCCTGAAAGTTTTAAAGGCTCAATCTCTGCGGCTGAGGCTGAGCGTGACCCTCTGCGCTCACCATTTGCGTTACAGGGGTCCGATACTAGGGTTTCAGTTAAGACTAAAACTCTTTTCCTAGTCATCTCTCTCTTTTTGCTGTTAGTAGTCTATGTTCTTTTTCCATTTGTTTGTAAATAATCACCTAAAGGGTTTAAGGCTATAATAATGTAAGTAATTTATATACACAATACAATGACTTTAGGGTTAATGCATCACTGGTATCTCCAGATAAGGGGCATCCCAAGAAGCATCGAGAGTAAGGTATGTCAAGATTTGGTATTGCTCAATATGAGCACAGTTCTAATTTCCTTGAGATTGCGCATAGTTACCGCGACAAAAGAACACGCCAACATATTACCATAAGAGGCTAAATGGACCTTGAGGATTTACACAATTAATGTCTTCATTGAATAACACGTCGCTTGAGTAACGGGTAATAGATCGGGCAGCGACTCTATAGTGTAGCTAGCACTTTATTATCGAACATCAGGGCATGGATAGGTAAACAATTAATAATAGCGCCCCCGTGCACCAAGTTCACTATTGAGTCTTACGTAGTGTTGCTGCTCTTGGAATGGCACGCGGTCGGATCTCAAGACACTCACCAGGGGGGCAAACAAAGGGGAGATGCTAGTACCTCGCTTCAAAGAACCTTCCGTGTTCAGGAAAAGGATCTCCAGAACTGTCATATAGTGAACAAGTACTACAGCGTTAGTGGAATTAATTCTTTATTACCGAAGAGTAAGACTGAACATCTATTCCTCATTTTGAACAGTCTCTTGTACATGGACTATAATTATGATTATAATCCCGTCAATTGCCCATCGGCTTTCAGTATAAACCACTCTCACTTTATTTCATTTACATCAGCCATCTAGTATCGCACTACCTCTAACGCTGCAGCCATTACTTAAGTCTGGTTATTAACCTTAACTCTCCCCATTCAACATAAACTCAGAATATTTATTATGAATTCTTTGAAGCGAAAAGTCCAGAGCAACCCAAACTTTAGTACACTCCCGAAAGAGAATCAGAAGGGGATCATGGAATATGTACAGCTACAAGTACAATTCTGCGCCGATGTCGCACGCAATTTCTCTACTTCTGATCCCGACGAACTCAGTACCATCCTCCAAGATACCTTTTCTTTTACGTCAAATGTTGTTCTGTCAGATCAGCAGCTTTTACGAGAGATCATTGACCTTAACTTTGACCCTCTTCCGTTGCTTCGCAGTCCTGTACCGATTGATCTGGATGAGGTAAGCCGTCGCTTAGAGGTGGAAGCCCAGCATCGGTCGGAAATCCAGCGTCGTCAATTGACTTCGTGGCTTTGGTCTTGGGTTCCCTGGCCTTTCACCACCAAAGGACCTGCAGCTACACAACAAGGACCCGTAAAAGGGACAAAAAGGGCACGAGAGGATGACGACGAGGAAGAACCCCCGCGCCGTCGCAAGGTTATTCGAAAGTGCAAGTCTACAACAGTTGCTAACAAACAGAACTATGGGCCTTAACAGAGGCATTGCGGTGATCGCGCTAGGAACAAAGTGAAAGATAAACAAGTAGCGCAAATGCACTTAAGGGCCAAGGGCATACACGGTAAAGGGCCAGTATTCTTGAGTTTAATGCTTTTACTATAGCCGAATTGGACCAAGTTGTGTGGTTAATCTGTTAAATTAAAATAATTGCTTTTGCTTGTGTATATACTCACATTCCCCCTCGTTGTCCTCTCCATATGAAAAGGGAAAGTATAATTATTCTGCTAATACATCTCCATTTGGTAGCTACCGAAGAGTGACTTTATCATTGCAACCAGCTTAAACACACACACAGAAGTCTAATAGCCTACCCACTCGAAAGGCTCGAAAGGCACCCTTCACAGGACAGAGCCATTGTGAAACTGTCATTAGTCGCCGGATCTGGGGAGCGCAAAGAAAGCCTCAAGGGCAATAAAACCATTAGAGGAAAAAGCAGGACAATCTCCATCTTGTGTCAATGTTAAGGAAGAGGGGACGAATAACAGGTGGGACCTGATGACGGCGGAAGTGGCCAAGTGCTGGTCTTTCAAGCAGGTCTGTGCTATAAGCCAGATGTGTTATTTACTGTCAAGACTTATAGATAAGTCTAATCTAGCGCACTGAACTTAGAACATGCCCGTCGCTGTGGGATTGAGAATGTAAGTAAAGATAGCTTAATGAATTTTGCTTGATGAACTTACGCAAGAATGCCATATGATGAAATCTGCACGATGAATATTGCCTACATACCTACTCATTACCTGTAATTAGACTAGCCATTGCTGGTGCATTATCTAATCATACAGCTTTGTGTTAAAGTCGATCTCATCCAGGACATCAACGCGTCTGGTTCCTAGGTTATGCGTGGGGCAGCCCGTATTGGATGATGTGCATTGATGGTTCAAGTGTTTGTTTTTATTAGGCTAGACTGTTTCTCCAATTGATTGCAATGTTCCAAATCTGTTGTGACGTGCACCTAAAAAGGATGCGCGCTTGGACGGATGTGTCTAAGCATGGAAGCTCCGTTGCTTCAGATTTCGGTGCATCGCTTTTTGTTACTTGGTCTGTGGACATACGGCGGATTTAAATTGTCCGTAGCATAACTAAAGGATCTGGAGGGACATGAATGTAACTCAAACATTGGTTGTGATCGTATGTTGAGGAAACATTGCCCTTGTTCTGTCCGTCAATAACAATTCCTTAATAGGTCTGATCGACAGGGGATCTACTGAAAGGGATGTTCTAGCCGCAGAGTCCTACCCAGAGACTGTCTTCACTTCAAGACCGAGCATTTCTCCCTTCAGCCAAAACAAATCAGAGCCATAATTACATGTCGATGTCAGGTCAGGATCTACGGAGTAGTCAATATTGACTTGATGTGAAAAGCGAGCGATCCGAGCGGGTGGAACGATACAGCAAGTAGCCTGAGAGGCTATAATAAGCGGCAGTTTGCAGGTTCAACAGATCAAATCACGGATTGTTTCACAGCATGATCCAGCATTCTTTAATTGTAGCTTGACGCATATCTTGAATGTGTTATTGACTTCAACACTGCAAGTTGCCCTTCATCTAAAGATATTACATGTAGTGTAATCAGTGGTGCGCAGCTGGACCTACTGAGAGAATTAATGAGACATCGTCCAGCAGTGTCATGTCTATTCAACAATTATACCAACAAAGAATCATGGCGGCGATATTGATGTTTGGTGGCCCAAGTGTCGAGTCTCTATAGACGCATATCCCAAAGCAGTTGACAATAGGTCAGCTCCTCAGCTAGTCGCCATTTCCCCTCTCCTACAATAATGAACCACATCTCTCGTATCTTCATCCCATTTGTGATATCCTAGAAACTTCCATCAAGTCAAAATGTTTTCCGGTGATCTCGCGTATGTACGCCCAGCTACAGCGCACAAGCGGCGAAATGTCATGTCAATCGCTCTTCGTGACATGAAACCTGTGAGAACACACGAGACTCCGGCTGAGTGCTACACTCCAGATGAGGACACGAGCCACAAAGAAATCGCCGAGCGAATGCTGCATCAGAGAAATGGCTTGGAAAGAGGTCAAGAAGCAACGATGTACACACTGAAAGCTCAGTTGCACGACGACGCCTTGTCCACAGCCTAAACACCACTTGGGACGCAGGCTTTTGCTTGTGGCCGTACAAACAGCTAGCTTCTATTCGTTCATCCTCGGCATTGAAGAAAGATCTTCGATTCATATCCTGGGACCGTTTCTAGACAACCTTCTACTTGGCTTCGACCCGTTATCTCCTACAGCCCGTTCCTTTTCACAACAGGGAGACAGCGCCAGTAGAAGATTGTTGGAGGATTCCATCAGCAAGACAGGATCACAGCGACGTTATCATTCATCAAACCTTTAATGGTACAGCTGTGCATAAAAGGATAAAAATTGAAGCACCTACGTGCTACACCGGTTCCTAATGTTGGACGTCAATAGGTGGTCGCTTTGTATATATCGGTCTTCAGCAATGTATACCCACAACAAGGATTCATAGCTTCTCATTCAAAAGAAAACAAAGAGCAATTTTAATATCATTTGGATTGATGGTCACCTACGCTCCAGCTGGCGCCATTGGACTGCCCTTTCGCACGGGTTTCAATATGTGAATGGGATGCGCCAAATCTCTGTTTCGTTGCCATGGTCTCAATAGGTGCCTGGGAAGTCTCGGTTCTTCTTAAAATCAGTTATCGAGTGGACATAAAATGTAAAGGTATTTCATGAAGCAGTATAAAGAACTGTCAGTGGTAGGATCTATGGATGCAATATTAATTACGTTCCTCACAATGAGAAGACTCAACTTATCCTTAAGGAGCAAGAAACTACTATGTGTGACCTCAAGCTGAGGTGCCAAAAACAGTCAAGTTTCTGGTCGTTCAGGATGGAGGCTAGCTCAAATACATCAACTTTCCTACGTTCCCATTTCCCTTAGACCATGTAAGAGTCTTGCGGCGAGGACGGATCGTGCATCCGAATTCGGGTGTCTAGAAATAAGCATAAGATAAGCTTCTCGACAATCAGAGAGCCAAGTATATTTAGCCGACGTGTCGAGACTGGTCTCTTACATGGATCGTCTTGGTGTGCCCAATTGGAAAGAGGTGATGTCCATTAATCCGCGACTGATGCCTCAAGACCCCAAGATTCTCCAATGTCAAAGATAGACAAGGTCGGATATTATTTATGCGGCCGAGTCATTTTCCTTACCTAGGTAGCCTAGGCTGCGGGATATCTCCCCCGACTTTATCAGCCACCCCGCGGTTTCGGGCCTGCGGGGGAGCGTTGAAAGCCGGGCCGGCCAACCAGCAGCGACTGGGAGTCCGCTATTGGCATGACGTGTTGGGGTCCGCAGTGAAAGTGACTGGGATTAGAAGGTTAACGTTTGGCAAGACAAGGATAAATAAACCGATGTCTCCAATGAGAAGAGTTTGTGTAATTCATGACCACGCCAGTTGTGAAGAGACTTTCGTTGAGCTTGACCAGGAACATCATATGATTGTTTGCCTTTTGAATATATTCACGGTTGCATAGGTATCTTGGGGCTGAAAACGCAGTCTGTGAATCATTTCTTGGCACTGACGTTCTTGTGGATTTTGAGCATTGAAAAGAATGGAGTGTTTGAACCCGCAACGTCTTGGCGCTTGTCCTGATAAGAAGTGAAGAGGATGGACTGGACAGCTGAGAGAAGAACGAACAGAATAGCCCAATACAAAGCATGTACATAAGACAGAGCACATTGAAGAGAGACCTGAAAGGGAGTCAGAGTCAGGGTCAAGGGAGAGCAGTGCCCTCGGGGAGAAGCCTATTGCATTGCATTGCATTGCAAGTGCAAGTGCAAGTGCAAGTGCAAGTGCAAGTGCAAGTGCAAGTGCAAGTGCAAGTGCAAGTGCAAGTGCAAGTGCAAGTGCAAGTGAGCAAACCACAAACTCGCCCCAAAGCCCAAACGGAAGGTGCACCCCGGACGGCAAGTCCCCTACTCCTTGCGCTTTCCACTCAAATTGTCAGGGATATTGTCTTTTCCCTGCGTGGATTGCCTGGATTCTTTGGAGAAAGAGGAGCCATGCCGATTTGTTTGAGCGTTTTAGCGGAGGGTGAAGCTGCTGTTTCCTCAATCCCAACCCCCAGGCACAACACACGTACCCAAAGTCTCCACGACTTTTCTTCAACCTCCAGATTTTCTAACAAATCTTGGCTTCGTTACAAGTCGATTCTGCCCGGAGTCAAATCAAACACCGATTTCTTCACTTCGAACTCTTTCGTCCCACGGAATGTGATCTTTTGCTCATGATAGCAAATACACTTTGAGAAGCTGCTGATCACTGTCGTTGCTTTCTTCATCATCTCCACCTTGCATCACATTGAGTTATTGGCGGGTTGACAATATTCATCTCTGACGACTCGATTCACGAACTACCTACTTCGATATCTTCTCGGCATCTTTATTCGATCTGTTATCTGGTCCTTGGCTTCTACTTTATTCTTATTTCTCAACAATACTGCAACAAAATACTATTCCGGTTGTCTATCGTCGATCCCCCAACACCGACCGTTCCTCCGTAGCTGCCGCTCCGGTTCAACTTTCGGATCACCCGGACATATGAGCGACAACTGCCACTTCCTCGATTTCTCAGGTGTCACAACTTACTCTCACTTCTGTGATCGGCCAAGCATATCAAGAGAATTTTAAGCTTAATTCTCGTCCACTTCACTTGCTTACTCCCATATTGGCCTTGTGAGATCCCGATCTCGGCATCATGCCTATCTCACCACTGTGGGCTCTTATGCCCCGCGGCGACCATTCCTCATCGCCAGAGAGCGATCAGTCTTCGACTTCAGGCACTACGGGAAGTGTGTATCCCTCAGATTCATTCGCAGATGACCTGTTTCGCGATAAATTCATGAGCATCGCCAAGGGAGGCTCCAATGGGGAGAAGATCATGCGTGGCTTTCTGATCGGTCTCGCCATTGGTCTGGTCGTCGCATGCTTCGTTTGCTGTTGGTACCCATGCTGTCGACCACGACTCCAAAATCAGCGTCGAAGACAACGAAGGCGCCGAGGACCCCCCACTGCAGACGAAGAAGAAAATGCAGAAAGTCGTGTACCTCCTCCTGCATAGCGCTGACCACAGCCGGATCATGGATATGGGGAGGGTTTGGCGTCAGGGAGTTGACGGTTTAACCGAAAGTAAGGCGGTGACTGTTTCATTTGCGACAACTTTCGAAAAACGGCCTTGATTCAAGACAGCCTGCAAGATCGATATGACACGATACGAATACACGAATGAACGCAAGAAGACTATGCATAGAGTTGCGAACCATCAGCTTTGAACACACCACTCAGTACACACGGGTTCATTCGCAATGCAACCAATAGGTCAGATGAAATATTGTGTGACCGCGGGCCCGAAGTAAGGGCCTTGCACATAAGTACTGCAAATTACTCCTGCCATGTCCAGTTCAGAGTTCGTGTTGTTGGTCTGGCATGAGGGAGTCTGAGGAAGCGTGATCATAGCTGCACATAACCAGGAGACCTTTGCAATCGAGGGGAGGGGAAGAGGCCGAACATACTTACATCATTAAAGGTGGACTATGACATGAATTTCAGAAGAAGGCGCACCAAAAAGGTCATGGCAATGAATTTGCATTGGGTACAAGGCGTTCAGGGACGATGTATGCATTTGGGACTGTTTAAAGGCTACACCACAGCCGGCGTGGACAGCATCTGGAATTTGAGGCATCTCACGGCGCGTTCGCAGTCTATTAGACAAAGAGAGGAGAGTAGAGAGTATCGGTTCTCTAGAATAACAAATCATACCCTGCATATCTGATAATGTGATACTTGTATACGCAATGGAATACAATATCAGGTCCAAAGCTGACGCAAAGGACGAGGCTCAAACAAGATACTTCTCATTGGACGCGCTTTTAAAGAGGGATGAATATGCTTAATACTCTCAGCATCGCCCATTGGTAGAGTCGCCATTGCAAGCCGATCTCTGAGGCCAGTCCTCGGACAGTCGCAATCCGATATATAAACTTGACAGGGAGCAGGACTAGAATAGTAACACTTGAGCGACACTAAAGTAAAGAATCTGCACAGCCTCTTTGATTATCGGTTGTGGCGTTGGGCGGATTTGGTACGTCACTAATGCGAGACCGAGCACTCGTAGTTTCGATTAGCAAGTGACATAGGTAAGTAAATAAATAAGTCAAGTAAGTACAGGAATGTTCTTTGTCTCTGTACTATTAGAGAAGAACTCATTCCCTTGAATCTAAGCTTATTTATTTGTTATCTGATTGTTTTTATATCCATCCATTCACAAGCCAAGTCTTTAAAGTCCTTGTGACCCTTCCCGATCAGTCACAAGCTGTAGGTGCTTCAAGGCAGCCCCGCCTCCAAGTCTCAGCCTGCCGCGCAATTGTCTTGTCTGTCGGACTTTTCCTTGCAACTTCGTATAACTATCTCTCTTCCTCAAACTCCTTCTTGGGCCATTCCTGAATCACAAGCGACTCACTTCTTACGACTTACACCCTCTTATACTTCTTGTGTTACACCCGACGGGTTACGACGTCATCCCACGAATTAGCTCTGCGACACCAAGTCAACAATCGCATTGAGCTCTAGACAACCAATACAGTTGGCAAGATGCTGGACGAAAACCTCCCGACATATCGCTTCAAGACCTCTTCAGAGAATCCACTCAATAATATTCTCTACTTCACACACAATGGATCAGATCCTGCGCCCGAGTACCTCATCAAGCGACCGTCGCCTTCCGAAGCCAATGGCCAATATGCACTCGGCATATTCGACTCTCAGAACACATCTGTGATATACGCAGAGGTCGATGTCAAGCCTGACTGGGTAGCGCCCACTCTATCTGCCGCTGAAATCCGCGCGCAAAACGGGAACCCACCGCCCAAGACACCTATCATCCCAGATACTTTTGCGGTTTCGTTGTACAACCCCGATCAGGCTATACCCGTCAAGCAACAACCGGGAAGTTGGGGGAAGACGGGTGCGTGGGAGTTTGAACTTCCCGAGAGATCGTTCAAGCTACCCAGTGCTAGCCAGATTGACCAGGAGGATCGACCATCTCTGGCCGAGTTGGTTCCCAAGGTTGTGTTTCGCTGGAAACGTGATGGCCGTCTGAGCAAGGACATGACATGCTATATGACGGGACGAAATGTGGGTGGAAAAAAGAGCAAGGAACCCGATATCACGGTAGCATTTTTCCGCGCCAAGCATGACTCGACTTTGACCATCTATGAACCCAACATGGCCCGCGTTGAGATCGAGGATAGAAGGGGTCTTGAGATTGCTCTTCTTATGAGCGCTGAGGCCATCAAGGACCTGTATCTGAACCCTAGCCAGGATCCTTTTCACCTACAAACCTCATCTAATGGCCGGCGTCGGCAGAACTCTCGCCCAGCAGCAAGTTCCTCGGCAGGCCCAACAATGGCGGGTGCTCTCAATAACAACCGTCCATCATCACCTCCTCGTGCACAAGCATCCCCACAACAGTCAAACAACCAAGCACAGCGAGAGGCTGAGGTCGAGGCTGAAACACGACGCTTACAAGCAATGGTTGCAGAAGAAGACCGCAAACGACGTGAGCGTGAAGCGCAAGAGGAGGAGGAACGCCAGAGAATCCAGAAAATGCTTGAGACTGAGGAGCAAGAGCGTCGGAAGAGAGATGCTGAGGTCGAACAAGAAACAGAAAGGCTCCGTCGAGAATACGGTATGGCTGGGCAAGACTTCCAGAGTCCCACAAGCCCGGGTCACCCATCACCACCCCTACCTCCAAGACCGCAGTTTGCGTCAGGCGCATTGAACCCGCCAAACAACCTGCCCCAAAGACCCAACAGTGTTGGACCAACACCGTATGGCGCTCCTCAGCCAAGCTTTGCTCCTCCTCCTTCGCAACCTCAGCCAGGCCCCAGTGAGAATGGAAAGAAACGTCATGGTTTGGGTGGTCTACTGCAGGGTCCCTACGCTGGACCAGCGGCAGCAAGTGTCAGTGGCTTCTTCAGCAGTCGAAGGGAGGAAGACAAGCGGAAGAAGGTTCAGAAGAAGCGAAGCGTACACTTTTAAGCTTGAGGTCGGAAGAAACTATGTAGTGTCTTTATGCGTCATGGGTGGAGTTTTAAGGGATATGTGCGCGCATTGCATGGGGGATATACCATAGATCTGGGAATAGCATTAGCAACGAGAAATGATTTCTTGTCAACTTCATTCTGTCATTGTGCTTAGATACTGCAATGTTCACTGGGCTATCCAGCAATATTCATATGTTGTTGAGCTCCAGTCTTTTCAATCACTCATATCAACCTACCAAGCTAGGTTTCCTCTTATTAGAGCCAGGCAACACAGTGATGTCGCGTCCTCATGACAAAAGGAATCTTAACACGGGTGGCATTTGTGTAAGAGATTGAGCAGTAAGGAGGTGTATTTACGAAACCAAAAATCAGCCATTCACTTCGTTATCGACGCCATCGTATCTAACCTATGTAGCCTTCCTATATCCCATAGACAATGTTTTATCTAGTTCCGGCCGAAGATATAACTCCCCCAAACTATTTGGGCTTCTCTAGTGAGTTTCCGCCCACTTCTTAAACCAATCTAGTGCTTCGGGGTTTGCGACACTGGCATTTGTCTTGACATTCATACCAGAAAGGATCTGTTTCACTGCGACCTCAATCCTGTGTTGATTGTCAGCATTACACATCCTACGGATGTTCAAAAAGGGGGTAGACTTACTTCTTTCCATTGCCAGTCTTGGGGACGCCGCCTCCGCACTCCTCCACGACGCCAGGTACATGTCGAGGGCTCAATTCAGACTTGATCTTGGACTTGATCCTTAGGCGCAGGTCATCGCTGAATTGATGCCTAGGCACCATCACCACAAATAAACATACAGTCTCATCTGAGTCTGTCTCCCGTCTACGTCCAACGCAAACTGCATCCTCGACTTCAGAAGCGAAGAAGCGTGTGAGAATGTTGTAGATCTCGGCTGAGCCGAATCTCACCCCTGATGGCTTTAGCACACCATCTGATCGTCCAAGCATGACAAGACTGCCTGTTGCAGCGTCGGGAATCTTGACGAAATCTCCATGGTGCCATACTGCGCCCTCAACGCCGCAGATGTTTTCGAACCTCTCAAAGTAAGCCGATTGATATTTGGCCTCGCCGCTTGGGCCGAAAAAGGTGAGGGGTTGACAAAGGAAAGGCTTGATGCAGACAAGATCACCTGGCTCATCGGCCTTGATGGGCTCGCCCGTGACAGAGTCCACAGCACGGATAGCCATACCAAGACCAGCGCATTGGATCTCGCCAACGCGAACAGGGAGCAGTGGGCAAGGCGCTCCGAATAGTGAGATAATGTCTGTTCCGCCAGTAATGGAGCCGAGGTTAATATGCTTGGGGAAGGCTTCATAGACAAACTTGAAGGTCGATGGAGGGAGAGGTGAAGCAGTGGAGTAAATAGCCTGCAGGTTTGAAAGATTAATCGACTCATCACGGACAGGATAAACGTTATTAGCCTCTAGCGCAGTCAGGTAGGCGGCTGAGGTACCGAAGTGAGTGACCTTGAGGTCAGAGAGGAGACGTGGGAGTGAGAGATGGCCATGGGGCCGGAAAGGAGAGCCAGAGTAGACAATGATGGTAGAGCCCACGGCAAGAGCTCCGATGCTCCAGTGCCACATCATCCAAGAGGTGGTCGTATAGTAGAGCATTCGAGATGAAGAGTCGAGTGAGCAGTGAAGAAGATGCTCCTTCTTGTGCTGCAGAAGCGTACCTAAAGCTGTATGAACAATAGCCTTGGGGAGGCCGGTTGTGCCACTGGAATACAGAACGTAGAGGGGGTGAGCTGGAGGAAGCTGCTCGAACTTCAGGGGGTCTTCAGAAGCAGACTCGAGCATCTTAGCGTAATCAACAGCCAATACTCCATGCTTCTCAAGCTCCTCAAGACCAAGTCCACCAGAGCTGATGTTGTTAATCACAACTACTCTCTCAAGCCCCTTGTCTTTCAACGCAGCAACAATCTCAGTCGTCTTTGCTACGCTAGACCACTCCTTGCCGTTGTAGAGTGTGCCGTTATCGGCAAACAACACCTTGGGCGCAATCTGGTTCAGACGGTCCAGCACAGCTGAGACACCGTTATCAGGACTGATACCAGTCCAAATGGCGCCAACTGAGGCGGCAGCGAGCATAGCAACCAGCGCCTCGACGTGGTTTGAGACGAAGCCCGCAACAACATCATTAGACTTGAGACCAGCTGCACGCAGGGCATTAGAACAACGGCGGACTGCCTCACGCAGCTCGGCCCATGAAGTAGTCACTGTGGAGTTTGGCAACTCGGTAACAGTGATAACGGCTGGAGCATTGGGCTCGGGAAGTGGAGAGGTTGCGGGAAAGAGGAGGTTCTCGGCGAAGTTAAGACGTGAGCCCGAGAAGAAGTCTGGTCGGGGGTACATGGGAGCATTTTTAGGAAGGACCTATAGAGGTGTTTAGTTGAGTTTTGGAGTTGTTGAGTTCATCTTGAGTATGGTGAGCCTCTCACTTGAGATGCCCCTCTCATAACTTGGCTTCATACCTCTTCAAAGGGCTTTGAAGCCGTAACACCAGAAAAATGCCAGACCTCCTCCCAGAACTGAGCAACTTCATCGATAGACCACTTGTATAGTGCTGGGTAACCATCGAGACTTAAACCATGCTTCTTGTTAACGTGCTCAAGAAACTTCCACATGTGAGTGGACTTTGGATCCGAATGCCTCCAGAGGACATTGTCATCAGAAGGAGGTGCCGCAGCAGAGGGTGTAAGTTTGTCAATCGACATGACGGGCATTGGATCGAAAATCAGGGGAGACTGAAAGGTCGATCAAGTCCTCGGAAAGACGGTTGTTGGGGAATAGTGACGATTCCGGGGAGTTGAGATGCCAATGAGACGATGGCGTGTAAGAAGCAATAGACACAGCCAAGGGAGAGATTGAGTGGTTTATGGAAGCCAAGATGAAGCAAGAGAGATGTTGTTTAATTGTTGAGAAGAGTGTATTCTTATCCCAACGCTACGGACTTGGGATTCCGTGTTTCCAGCACAGCTCGGAATCTTTCTCTAATGGCCCAACCGCTGAAAGCCGTCCCCTCCCGTTCTCGGCTCCCCGCCATCGAGTCCCGTCTCTTTCTTACCCCGAAGTGGCTGTGGTGGGGGAGGCTGAGGTCATGATGTGTGGCTTGTCTCAAGCTGAGGATCCAAGGGTTTCCCATCATGACAACTATTGACGGACTTTGATAACTTGAATGGTATTGTAATTGCTCAGGGTACTTGCGAAATTAGTATGTCTTGCGCTGTGAGTTGTCACTTTAATTCGTAAATGACCACTGTCAAGTCCAGCTAAACGAGATGCCATCACTTCAAATAAAAGGAGAGCACATTGCGGTGGTATCTTGAGAAGAAGAATCAACGGTGACTGAAAAGCAAACAACGGATACGCAACATGACGTGATTGTCAAAGCACAAGGCAAAGCTGAATCAAAATCACGTTGTATGGCAGTTTGGCGAGATTGGTGCATTGTTGCCTCGGTACGGTCTCAGGTTAGCTGCCGGACTGTAGTTAGTAGGGAGAACTCGGCATAGTCGATCGTCCCGAACCGCCTTGAATCCGAGATGATCAGGCCTTGTCTGTCTCCTCAGCGTCTGTTTCAATAATGTTGATTTCGCATAGTATGGTTAAGCTCAATGGCTGAGTCGACCAGAAGGCAGTAGATCATAATAAGATGGGAAGCGGTGGTACGATAATTGATATCTCGAGCCTCTTCAACTCGAGAATGCGACAAGTCAATCCGAATATCACGAAATGATCCTCACGGACCGTGTGCATTAGTCGCAGTTCTGGGCTGAAAAGCAGCTGGCGGTGAAGGTCTTTTGGCATTGGAGGATCTTGTTCATCTTTGTTAACTTAGTAACTAGATGGATGGTATGCAGGGCTTTGCAGCATCTTTTAATCTGGCCATTGATGTCGGTGTGCAACAACAAGCGCTAAAAAATAATGCAACCCATCGAGACTCATGTCATCCGTACATACACAGCTAAGCACAGCATCGTTGGCTGCAAGTGTGTGTGCACTCGGCTGCAGTAGCTTGTTCTGGGGGAGAAATCCTAGCCCAGGACTCCATATGATTCACGAACAGTTATCAAGGATGAAATACGGATACAAATTGACTATCGAGGCGACCGGTCCGAAAGTTAAAACCCGTTCAAAGACTTGATATGCCACGAGACTCTTCCCTAAGGAGGGGTCTTGAAGAATAATGCCATCATCGTCGCCGGGTGCGGCGGAGATTTTGAGAGCTTGGGCACAGCATGCCCCTGGATGATGACATCCAACTTCCTTTGGGTTTCATCATGACCAATGCTGTGTAAGACCAGCAAGATCTGATGGTGGTGAGCCGCGGCACCCAAGGAGACGCAAGAAAACTAAGGCTCTCTATCGTAGGTGACAAAAAGACCTGGGCAGGTTTCGGTGGAGATTTAGTAGATCTCGGATTCTGTATTTCTGACACCGAGGTCCCACGTCAGAAGTTTTCTTGTTCCCTTGGGGCACCCTTCAGACCTTTGAAAATCTGCCATTCGCTACAGAAGGCAATCGACAGGAATTTGGTGCGAGCCGAGCTAGAAGAAAAAAGTGGCGTTTTCTCTTAAAGTCTCCCGTGTCTTCCCATTCGCAGGCCGGAGACCTCGGAGCCCAGGGGTTCGTCTTGAAAACAGAACCATTGGATCCTTTTTACAGGGACTTCGATTAAGGAGAGGCAGCCAAAGATATGTTCTGATAGTTTTGTTGTCTGCATCTGGGTAGCATTTGAGGTCAGGAGCTCAGTTGACAAGGCATGGTCAGCCTTTGAGGGGAACAAGGCGTCGTCATAGAGAATACGCGCCTCGCTTTTGAACTCTCAAGCCTTGTGAACTTCCTTGTTATCACCGCCTGACAAGGAAGCGAGGCCTGGAAACGAAAAGGCGAACGGCGAGGCGAGACAAGAAGAGAGGGCAATACAATGCAAGTCCCCGCCGGCTGACCCCTTGAATTCCCTATTATCCTTGTGTCCGGTCCATTCCGCGGGTGCTCTACTGTGCTGTGCTGTGCTGTGCTCTATGGAGACTGTTCAGTGTGCGTTTCTCGTACATCGTACATCGCATGCAGTGACACAGTCAGCAGCTCAGGTACATGTGAGCAGATGCTGGTATCCCCCGTCGCTTAGAACCATCACCTCGAACTCAGGTACTTAGTACTCAGTTAGTTGGTGCTGGTACCCGCTGTTTCCCGTGGAGTGGAAAACCTGGACTTTTCATTGTTTTTCATGCCGCTGACTCCGCAGTTCAGTTTTCTTCTTGCTTTCTGTTCTCGTGGTGTGCTGTAGATCGGGTCGAATAATAACCAGTTGCTCCCTGCATCTGTCAGCTTTCTCTTCTCTTTCCATTATCACTCTTGCTGCTTGTTTTAGGTCGTTGTTGTGTTTCGACGTCCCACTGGCAGACAGGCTTCGGCCGAGTGATCGAGAGAGTCCGCCGACTAACACCATTTATTCCAATAAGCAAGCATTCATCTATCAGCTAAACCCAGGGCTGATTAATTACCCTTCGAGCATCAATTCGTTCTGTTGTCCTCGATCAGTACTCTTTAGCAGTATCGATCCCGCTTGACCGCCGAAACAAGTCATCGACGACTGGTGCTCGATCATACACCCTTGCGTTGCGGCCTGATCGATTTGAGCTTGGATCGATCTCTCTTCTTCTTCCTTGGAACGGCAACGCTTGTCTCGGTAATTGAAACTGGAACAGCAGCATAGCAATTGCTCTGTTGATGAGTAGTGACTGGGTAAGTGATCCTCTTCATTATTGAAGAGTCTATATCATTCTCTCTTCATATCAATCATCATCAATCATTTATCGGTTCGTCCCATCACTGGCCCCGCTACTCGAGTTCAAGGGCCCCACAGGCAATTTGCAGTGGGCGGATCTTCACTTTCCAAGTTTGATTCGACGCCACCTCCTGCGCCCCCCTGTGCCTCCTGGACCACCACGCACCACTACCTTACTGTACGCGCAGTGCCTACTGCACAGCGCTCCAATTCAACTTTAAACCCCAATGGTCACCTCTTTTTATCAATTTCATAATTCTTCCTCATCAACATCTGTTGTACCGTGTATCAGCCCCAGCTCAACTCAACATCTTTGTCTCCATTGCTTGTGTTGCAGCTTGTTCTCGATCGCGGTGCACGTTGGTCCTGTTTTCTTTCCTGCTTCGCATATCTTCATTCTCCCTGAACAGCAATTGGGTTCATCACAACAAACCTCCTGTTGGCAGAATATGCTTTACGGCGAATCGTCTCGAATCGATTGTTAGGTTTCGCACATCCACTGACACTCGCTCCTGGCTCCCAGATTCTCGACCTTCTGTCCTTCTGACTTCAATTGGGTGCTCTACCCTCCTTCGACTATCCGCGATCTAGCCTCCCTTACGTTCGCGCCTTCAACAACCCAACGCACCTGCGTCAGGAGACATGCCCCGTCGGCTTAATCCTTTCTCATCCTCACCCTCCATGTCTCAACCCGTCAAGTCGGGCGAGAGGCGCCCCTCTACCTCAAAAGGCAACCGTATTACCAACTTCTTCTCCAGTAGCCCCAAGTCCACTGGTGCCCAGCAAGCCCTTGCCGCTGTGCAACAGAACCAAGCCGCTGCTACTGGATTCTCTCCTTCTCCCGGTTTGCCTACCATCTCTCTCTCAACCGCGAGCCCTGGCGACCCCAACAGCATCGATGCCTCAACGACCACTCTCTTCCAGCCTAAGTCGGCCGAGGAGATCGACCGTCAGAAGCGTGCCGACGCTCAGTTTGGCCCTCTCCTCCACTCAAGTCATCGATACACCAGCCAGTCTCATGGAGAGCCCCTTCAGGCCCCTGTCGAAGATGAGCCTCCTTACTATTTCATTCTTACCACTTACATCAGCTACCTCATTCTGATCGTTCTTGGTCATATTCGCGACTTCTTCGGCAAGCGTTTCGGAAACCCTAAGCACTATCGCGCCCTCAAAGCCAGCAACGGCTATGCAGCTCTCAACAGCGATTTCGACAATTTCTATGTCCGACGTCTCAAGATGCGTCTGGATGATTGTTTCGCTCGCCCTACCACTGGCGTTCCCGGACGCTTCATCACACTGATGGACCGCAAGTCCGACGACTTCAACCGCACCTATCAATATACCGGCACCTACACCGAGACTCTCAACATGAGTTCGTACAACTATCTTGGTTTTGCCCAGTCTGAAGGTCCTTGTGCCGACGCTGTGGGGGCGTGCGTTAAGCAATACGGAATCAGCTTCTGCAGCCCCCGTGGCGCTGCTGGTACTTCTGATCTTGCTCTTGAGGTCGAGCGTGAGGTTGCCGAATTCGTTGGCAAGCCCGCTTCTATGGTTTTCTCTATGGGTTATGTCACAAACTCAAGCTCTTTCCCCGCCCTTGTCTCCAAGGGTTGTCTGATCATTTCCGATGAACTCAACCACGCCTCCATCCGTGTCGGTGCTCGTCTTTCTGGTGCCGTTATTCAGAGCTTCAAGCACAATGATATGGCCGATCTGGAACGTGTTGTTCGCGAAGCTATTTCCCAAGGTCAACCCCGCACCCACCGTCCTTGGAAGAAGATTCTGGTCGTCGTCGAAGGTCTCTACTCCATGGAGGGTACCATGTGTGATCTCCCCGGTATTCTTGCTCTGAAGAACAAGTACAAGTTCTATCTTTTCGTTGACGAAGCTCACTCTGTCGGTGCTCTTGGCCCCCGCGGTCGTGGTGTTTGCGACTACTTTGGCATTGACCCCTCCGAAGTTGATATTCTTATGGGAACTCTGACAAAATCTTTTGGTGCCAACGGTGGTTACATCGCAGCCGAGAAACATATCATCGACAAGCTCAAGAGCTCCAACGCTGCTACTCAGTATGGCGAAACTCCTGCTCCTTGTGTGCTCATGCAAATTTTGGCTTCCCTGAAACTCATTACGGGCGAGCTGTGCCCTGGTCAAGGTGAGGAGCGTCTTCAGCGCATTGCCTTCAACTCTCGTTACCTTCGTCTCGGACTTAAGCGTCTTGGCCTTATTGTCTATGGCCACGATGACTCTCCTATCATTCCTGTCATGCTCTACCACCCCGCCAAGCTCCCTGCGTTCAGCCACGAGATGCTTCGACGAAAAATCTCCGTCGTCGTTGTTGGATATCCTGCGACCCCGCTCATCAGCTCTCGCGCCCGTTTCTGTGTTTCTGCTGCCCACAACAAGGAGGATCTTGACCGTTTGTTGGCTGCCTGCGACGAGGTCGGTGACATCCTGCAGATCAAGTTCTCAACCGGTGTGGCAGGCGGACTGGAACATCTTCCCGAGGGTGTTGACCCCAAGAACGAAAAGGAATGGAGAAAGGAAAACAGGATCCCGCTTCAGGCCCCCCGTTGGAACCTGGAAGACGTTGTACAACACGGTGTCCAGGATTCAAAGGTTCCCCTACGCTAATATCTCGGCCTCTAAATCGAATTTTGTTTCTGGTGTTTGATACATCTTTATAATCACCTGTGTACTCGGAGGTTGTCTGAGTGGTGTTTGACGCTTTTCATAGATACAGCCTGTGAAGGAATGCGACGTTGCACGACGTTTAATGCCCTGTTCTTCTTGGCGGCTAGCCATGCGGCTGTTGCCCTTTTGCCCCCAAATTCCCATGCAAGACGGGGGCCTTTTTTCTTTTTTTGGGACGGAATAATGGAGTTGAAGGCGTGTTGAGGTAATGGGCCATGTTGGGAATGGGAATCATGAGCAAGACTCACTCTACCAACCTAAGTCTCAAGGCTTGGATGAGTATAGCATATAGAGTAATTGTTAGTCGACAAATATAGATCTGAAGCAGCATATATTTGCTTCAACTAATTAAAGAAACGTATACATGAAGATCTCAATTCGTATATCTCGGTGAGCATTGATAAACAGTTGCATATACTCATGGGTAGCCATGGCACATTCTCTCAATTTATGAAAAGCTATATTAGTTGAAATACCTTGCCTCGGAAGTTTGCTAATCTCCAAGGGGTATATAGCATCATTACAAGGCCAATTCCCTCACTGTTGAACGGGAATGCTGGAGGCTCGGCCTCAAACGCACGATGTTTCCTTAGAATACCTCGGACTGTCACTCGAGATGTGGCTTGAGTGAGCCTCCTAGCCATCCCATCCGTAAACTTCCATATCGAATGGTTCCCCTGGTGTTGAAGGTCCAGTGGTGTTTGAAGGAGAGACAAACTGAGGTTAATTGAGTGGACCAGGAGCTCAATACATTTCAATGAGTGACTTGCCAGGGTTTAGATTATGTTTTGTGTCAACGCCCAAGACTTTCCTAGGATTGTTTGTTTACTGAAAAGGTATAGAAACCATCCAATGACTGATTCAAGACCTGCATAGGAGGGTCGAATAATGGAATGGTTGGGCTGGTTAACGGGCTGCAGCAGCGGCAATTTAGTGGTGAGGGGCCCTGGCCGGGGTACCTACCGGGGGATGCTGTCAGTGGAGCGGGACGGGAGTCAAGCCGTATTATCAGTGGAGGACCAGTATTCAAAGTCCCTCCCAGGCCGACTGCGAGGTCCACCAAGCGAACGGCCAAGTCATGAGATAGGTACGGAGTACATCCGTATAGGGCTCGGAAGGGCTTACCACGGCCTGCTAGCCCAGGTACTGGGTACCTTGAGACAGCTGCCATTTCAATAGGCCGTGGTTGACTGGGAGTGGAGGACCTCCTCTTCCTTTTCCGACCCCAAGCGCTTCCACGAGCGAGCGAGCACAGCACAGCACAGCACAAGCAAGACCTGGACTGGGACTGGGCCAGGGCCAGGACTAGGACCAAGACCGAGCAAGACAAGCAAGACGAGACAAGACCTTAGACCAAGACACAAACACCCCGTCATCATCACCACCACCAGCCGCCTTCTTCTCCTCTGGCTACCTCCGACTCTTTTTATTTCCTGGGCTCTTTTCTATTAACGTTTCTACGGTATTTGTCCTCCTCGAGGCGTCTCGGCTTGGGTCTACTTATTCTCTTGGGATCGGCTCGTTTTTCCCACTTCGACATTGCCTTTCCTCAGCCCATTCTATCTTCTAGTCTATTCGTCCACTCGATTTGTTCTTGCATTCAATCCACTCCAATCCAATCCAATCGTCCTCCAGGCTGCGCCCACTTCCTCAACCCTGACGTCTGTCTTCCACCTCCTACTCCTGAGCATTGCTTCTCTTTTTATCACGCTTCGACCACGATTTGAATGAAAGACCTAGAAGCATTCGACCGACTGCCCTTCGCCAACGCTCGTCTTCTCTCTTTCTATCTGACGGTGCCCGATCAAGCGCATCTGTCTGTTTGCGGCGTCACCACCACCACCACGGTCGCCCGAATTAGTCTTTCGTCTCAGCCCCCGCCTCCGTCGTTGGCGACTGTTCTTTCATAGTCTTCAGGATGATGAGCTTCGATGGTGGCACAGCTTACGCCGAGTCCGACGCCGACGACGAATACGAGCGAAGCATGGGCGACCACTCTCCTATCACCAACTCTGAGCATTTCCCCATAGACTCCGAGCTCTCGACCTCTGCAGAGCATACTCCTACTACATACGGCCACCGCAGCAGCGCCGACCGTCTCCCAGAAACCATCATCACCGAATGGACCGTTGAGGAATGTGCTGATTTTATTAGCACCATTGGTCTTCAACAATATGCCGATCGCTTTATAGGTGCGTCTTGACGCAAAGCATGCCATCTCATCTCCTTGACGGATGGTGCAGCAGACATTGGAGGGATTTGTGGGATAGCTAACATTTGATTACCTGCAGAAAACGAGATTGTTGGCGAGGCCCTGGTAGCGTTACAACATGACGATCTCAAGAGCATGGGCATTGCTAGCGTGGGACATCGTCTAACGATCCTCAAAAGCGTATATGATGTCAAAAAGGCTCAAGATGTCCCTATTGAGAGCGACCATTACCTACCCCTATGTACGTTGTCTCCGTTTCCCCTCTTGGGTGGACTGGCCTGATTCTAGCCTGTAACCCCTGCAGCCGCCGACGCCGAAGCGCAATATGCCACCGCAACTATCAAGGACATCAAACATCTCGTCGAACAATTCCGTCTCCGCGATGAACGCATGAACCTACTCGAACAGGATCTGCGACGAATGACAGAAGATTTCAGACGGTTGCGAGAGGATATGCTCCCGGCCTTGCGCTTAGTCAAGGATGCGCAGCAACCATTGCCCAACCTGAGTGGTAACAGCCAGCAGGTCTACGGCTACGAAACAACCATATCGCCCCCCGCACCAACACCACCCCCAGGTTCGAGTCAATCTGGAAGCTCAGTTAAGCGACAATATTCTACCCGCAAGATTCTTATCGGAGCTACACCTAAGAATGCATCACCCACTCAATCTACGCACGAGAGGTCAATAGCGGAGACTGCGCTGGACCCCGCAAGTGCTGCAGAGCGAGCTGTCCTATCGTCTTCCCATCTTGCAGCTATGAACGGAGGTGGCCAGGGCTCATCCTCCCCTTCGTATCCCTCACCCAACATACCCTCCCCGACATCTCCTCAGACCCACATGTCCGCTACGACCCTCGCCTCTCGATCCTACCGCAGTGAAGCACCGACACCCTCCACACGAACCACCTTCAACGACGAAGGTCACGCCAACGCAGTCTATGCCTCCCGCGAAAAGGCACCGCAAGGGCCGCCCCGCCGACGAGAAACCCCTGTACCTGATACACCCAGTCAGAGCAATGCTTCAGTCGAGATCTTCAAGTCTTTCCGTGTCAGTATGGAAGATCCTTGCTACAAGGTTCTTCCTGCTGCACTAAAAAAGTACCAGATCAACGCCCCATGGGACCAGTATGCTCTCTATATTGTGTACGGCGATCAGGAACGCTGTCTGGGTCTTGAGGAGAAGCCACTGATTCTGTTTAAGCAACTGGACAAGGAAGGCAAGAAACCCATGTTTATGCTACGAAAGACAACAACAGCACCTTTAGATGGAGAGCCAGGAAGCGCAGGGCTGGGCAGCACCTCAAGAGGAGCTCCAACAGGCTACGATCCCCCAGGAGGCATCATCTAAACTCTACTCGGAATCGGTGCCTCGTGGTGGAGTTTCTCAACGATCCAAACACAGAGCATCGGACGGCGCCTACCGAAACCCGAGCCCATTCGAGTGGTGAGCACGAGACGCATACTGTACGTCAGACATGCAGGGTCGGCACAAACCACCACCTACAAGGCCGTACGATGCTGGACCAAGGTCTAGATGCGTTTCTTGGAAGTGGGACAAGGCAAGAGTCGGCAAAGTCAAACCTGTAGAGGTGTCTGCATGACGTTTGGTGATGTTTGTTTCAGTGGGTCAGCGTTTCTGAGCTGAGGTGGTGAACCTGAAACACCAGCCATGGGCTATTATGGGGCAGAACGCCAGACAACGCTCTGGCCTTCCCGCGTTTGTCTTGGGCTGAATCACATTATTGACAGATTCGGACACTAAGAGGGGAGGCTTGTTTGAAGACCAGGGTTCAGAGAGTTGCAGGGCTGGGCAACTGAAGATTTCTGGCCAGAGGGAGAGGAGAGCTTAGAGCAACTCGGTTCCTCGGCTGGTTCCACTCGAAGCTACACACTATTTGCTTTTGTCAAAGGGATGCTCGCTCATTGAGGCAGGACGCACGTTGCTGTGGAAGTGAACGAGCAAGCCACGGGCATCCATGCGCATGCAGCATTTGTTTTTTATCAAATTCATCAAGGGGACATTGCGGGTTACGGCGTTTGAAAAGTCGACTAACGTTGGTTGTTATTCTGCAACAAGCGGCGGGAATGTTCATCGTCGTTCTATTTTTGGGGCTTGCATCTTAATTTCAGCGCAGCGCAGCACAGCACAGCACAGCACAACACGGTACAGAACAGAACATGGAGGAAGGGTTGGTAATGATGGGCGAGAAGCACGGGTTGGATCAGGTCGGGTCAGGTCGGGTCAATGTACAAACAGTGTTAGGGCTAAAGGAGCCAGAATCTTTGAGAGTCGGATCTTGTGGACATTGCCTTGCATAAGAGCATATGCTGGCGGCTGATGAGAGAGAGTAGAGTAGAGTTGGACATGATGTTAGAGCTTTGTAACAACAGACAGACTCTTGTGTGGAGTAGACCAAGAGTAATCTTTTTCAAGTTATAGTTGAAGTCGATAGACAACAAGCATGTCTTTCTTTCATGGTACCTCTTCCAAGCGCATTTCTTCTTATTCCAATATCAAGCCCTGGGCATAGTGGTGGGCTCTGGCTCCCGCCACACATACCATCGCCATTCATCTGTAAAGTCTTCCTTCTTGCTGGCTTCAACCTCTTCGACAAATGCAACCACCGCTTCCAATGGTACTCCCCTCCTCATGCCTGTCTTGTCATCCCAGCTTGAATGCACGCCTACTAACGCCCCTGTCTTCCGATCAAATAATCCTGCACCGCTATGTCCCCAGTACGTCCAGCAGCTATGCTTAAGAGCGCCGATCTCACTGTTATCCTGCGGATCTTGATTCCCATCTAGGCCACGGAAATTCCCCTCAGTAAGAACGAGTGTGTCGTACTCCGTCTTTACACCGCTGCGTTCAGCCTCGAGGTCCTCGGAGCCCGGATGGCCAATGCATAGTAGCTCAGTGTTGAACTTGGGAGGCGAGGTTGCGATACGGGCAAAGGGAAACGGCCGGCGAAAACGCTCGGCTTTGTCGATCTGAAGTAAAGCGAGATCGCGTATTGGATCCCAAGCCACTACTTTCGCTGTAACAGCATTCCCAGTTGATGATAAGAGGACGTACGACGTGTGATCTATAAGCTCAGAGTGCTCTTCTGCAACGCAGTGTGCACAGGTGAGGAGGACGCCATCGGGCGAGATGCAGACTGCAGTCCCAGCCTCTGACTGAGCAAAGACAAATGTTGCGGATAGTGTATGATATCCCTCTGGACTTGAGATGAAAGTCCGGAAGGCATCTCGGGGAATAGGGATGGTGTGAGAGGTCAGCCAGTTGCGTTTAGAGATGAGGGCATCGTAGTCTTCTTCTGAGAGGCCAAGGCTAGATAAAGATGATATAGTTTCTATCTTTGGTTTTTGAGAGGAATCATCTGCTGTCTGATCGTTTCTTGAGGATGCCGTGGTTGAAGAGATTGCACGAGTTGAACTTCTTGTTTGGCGTGGCATGGATGGTGATGAGCCGGTCAGATCAATAGTGTCAGGCATGTTTTCTCTCAAGGCTCTGATTTCCTATAGAATATTCACTATTTGAGTCAAGATATTGAGGAAGAAGTTGGAGTTTTTGTGATGAGAAAATGGACGACTCTACCTTGCCTTGGCCATATAAGTTAAGTGAGTGAGTGACTAAGAACGTGCTGCTGCCTAATCACGAGAGGCATCAAAGAGTCAGCACATTCACAGGGAGAGTTCTACACACTCAAATCGACCGAAGCTATCATCACAGACAGAAGCTAAAATAATCTGGTATTGTTGTGGCATCCTTCAATAAGCGAGCGCGTGTATCCATTGATACCATGGGGCTTCTGGCTCACGTTGCTTTGCCTTCCACTCATCAACAACTGTCGTATAGTCCTCTGGCCCATATGGATCCGTCATCTCAGCGAATACACCATTCTTCCTCTATATCGGTAAACCCAAGTCCTTGAGCAGCAGGTCCAAATACGGAACAGCATCAAACACAAAGTCTGGAAAGCTGTGGCCAAAACCACCTGGGTATCTCCATTTTCCGAACCGACTATGAAGCACTGCCTCATGCTGGAATCGGGATACAAATTCCGGTGAAGGATTTCGAGGGAGTGACGGAATCATATCATCGAAGAAGGCGTTCATCCAGAGCGATTGGACATGGGAAACTATGGGGTTGCTGAAGTTGACTAGCATTCCCACGAAAGCGATATCTCGGGTCTTGAGGAACTGACTTGACGGCGGGATGATGAAGTGATATAGCGTGTACGGTGTCAGCTCTGTCGATGGCGTGATATCATCATTACTTGAGAGACCTTTATCCTCTAGTAGTGTATGATACTTGCTATTTTGCACCTTCTGTATGGGCTGGTCCTTGAGACGAGGGAACTTGTCGAAGATCTCCTTATCGACTTGATCCAGGAGTGATGCATAAGGGAACGAATTCGGTGACGGCGTATGAGGCATCCCAATATCCTCAGTGATCCCACCTGGTAGGAATCTGATCGGAGGAACATGTTTCCAACCCGTGGCACAGCACAGCACATCCGTATGTAATGCCGTGCCGTCAGACAAGTGCACTGTTTGCTCACTCAACCGTTCGATATCAGCGATATGGATCTTGACCAGTCCTTCCTTGACAACCTGGAAAAAGTCCTTCTCGTAGTTGAGAATTCCTATACTCGTCGCCACAAACATGGCATTGGACCAGGGTTTGAGCTTGGCCGTCTCAGGGTGAGAGTCATATTTGTTGAGCGTGATAACATCGTTACCAAGAATACTCCAGAACTTATCGACAATGGCTCTTCCAATGAATGTTCCGTGGTAGAAGCTGCGAGTCTTCACGTAACCATCTGCTGCACCCCAACTACACGGACTAAACCATGTCAACATTCTTATATGGGCGAGTTTCTCGAGCCACTTCTTGAGAGGCGTGACATAAGGAGGAGCATTCCAAGCAGGGCCATGGCCAGATTCTGTAAGAGTCAGTAAAGTCACTTCGCTATGCCCTTTCGGCATTACTGACCTCGAATAATCCAGTTCACTCGAATGCCTTTGGTGGCATATAAATACACCATATCCCAAGCCGACTTTGTACCTCCGAAAACGGTCACTGATTTGGCCGTTTCATATGTATCCTCATGGTTTACTAGGTCTTTTGCATGAAATATGGGTGCCCCGAAGTCCTCCTGGCCCTCGAAGATTGGTAGAAAGGGTTCTGAAGTGAGGCCTGTCGCGAGAACCAGTCTTCTGGCCTTGATCTTGATATTATCACCAGCTTTGATGTTCCTAACTGTCAGAATCCAACCGCCATTATCTTGGTGTTCTGCTGTCCCGACTTTGTGCTCAAATCGGATCTTGTTATATATATCAAAATGTCGAGCATAGGTCTCCAGGTATCTGTGTACTATCTGGCCAGGAATGTGCTGACCTGGCTTGACACCGTACGTTTCCGTGTCCATGGGGAAATCAGGGTACTGGTAAGTACCCAACATGTTGTTGGTTTTCAGGCCCGTATAGAGGCGATGTTTCGCCCAAGTGCCACCAAGTGTAGCAGCTGAGTCGAAGACCGCCAGAGATTCTTCAGGGTGTAACTGATGGCGAGTCTTGGCCGCAGCCAGCCCAGCCCAACCTGATATATGTAAGCTTGCTGTCTTTTTGCAGATTCTTTAATATCTCAATCGATATGAATGTCATTTTCTTACCCGCTCCAACAACTGCCACGTCAAGGGTCTCCATTATCAACATTCTCTGGCCGGTTCACGACTATTATATAAGAGCGATGGAGACAAATTAAGAAAATTCAGTTGTCTTTTGGGGCTGAGCTTCTTTTTCGTGTGTTCAGCTCGTTGTCAAGTCTGAGACATGATAAGATATGTGAGTCAGCTTACGCCGCTGTGCCATTTGTTGCATTGCATTGCATGGTTGTTCGTATTACATACACAGCCAGATATGCAAGATGCTGCAGGTTCGTGGCGTCCAAGTTACTAAAGGTGAGCATTTCTTAACTGTCATAATTTCAAGGACTCTAAGTCTTCAGCGCTGCGAACAGTCGGAGAACTAGTCCATACGTTCGTTGGCTGTATTACCTGGCGTTCCAACATTGGATCAAAATGTTATACTATCACCACGAGTTTCCCACATTGGGGGGAATAGTTTCCAACAACACAAGGGGATCAAAGCTGTGATTCCTAGATACTAAAAATTATGGTCCACTATAAATAAATCATGGAAAGATATAATCAATCATGCTTATTCTCTTGACAAGATTCCTCGTCATGTAAGTCCGATTGCTCAATCATAGGGTAGTACAGGTTGGTATAGGGTAGCATCTTCATCAAATGCGAGCTGCCGATGAGCTGTGTACCTCACACCAGATCTGCTTTCCGTCAGTCGTCAAGATTACACCTTCTAGCTCGGACTCAGAGTTCCTTGTTGATTCTATCGAACTGCATTGGCCAACTAGAACTATAACTGGTGTTGCATTACATTTACACATATGGCTGCGTCAAAGCACATGTTCACCCAGTTGAGGGTGTTGCTGCTGCAGGGTTCATGGTTCTTGAGTCATGGCTGCAGTTATCACCAGCTCAACACAAAGAATCGGCGACTGCGAGAGCAAAACAACACGTCCCGCTTGACCATGTCATATCACAAATATTACATTGATACAGTTATAGTTGTTGTTTCATTGAAAGCAACACTATGATCCGTATATAGAAAACTACAAAGCATATGTTGCATAGAGAACGGAGCCTATTTTTGACAATCAAAATCACCACCCATGGCTGCACGAGAGTCTGAATAGGAAATAAGCGGAGGTATGACATGAGTCGTGCACCGGAGAGGATACGGAGGTCAACACTCGAAGCTCTCCAACTCGTCAAATGTGGCTTCGGTAAGAGATGTTCTGCCGATGAGTACTCCGTAGCTGGTCATAGTAAGGGATGCCAAGCCGACTGGCTCCAGATAACTACTCGACTCATGGCCGAGTATAGGATGATAGAGTAGGAGTCACGGCAAACCACCTTGGGTGAGAACTACGAAAGTGGCTGGTTGTAATGACGCGAATGGGATGGCTAAATGGATCAAGGGAGCAGGTATATAAGACTTCACTTATTATTGGTGTTGCCTGTCTTTGAGAATCTTGGCCTGACATCTGGCAGCACCTCATAACAGGACCCCTGCGCTGGGCCGTACGTGGATATGGAGCCGAAATTGCTAGTGATGATGTTAACCACAGCAGACATGGGTCCTGGATGTTAACCGGAAGAATACTGCTGCAAATCGATGGACCAGACCCATTCGATACAGAGATCCCAAAGTTAAATAACGAATAAACCCCTGAGCAAAGTTGATCAAGGGGCATCATCGTTCATTATCCTTGGCCGGACTAGGAAAGGGTCAGGGACGGGGGGTTGACCTCACTTTATATGTAGATGCAGGCTTGCAGGGGCTTGTCAAGCGCGGTAACGGATGCAAGTGGATATCTCGGGGTCGCAGTAAATTGCGCTGGAGCCTCTTGGAAGCCGTTGATATTTTGCACTGATCGCTGCAACAAGCAGGCCAAGCAGCAAAAACTTGTCAAGAGCCATGTAAATCCTCAAGCCACAGGGTACATGAGGTGATGTGCCAATATGCTTGACGAATAGTGACAGAACAAGTACTTCGCCAGAGGCATTTCCGGTCAATAAGAAACAGAATGTCACTGTCATGGTGAGCAACTGCCGTTCGAGAACAAACCCAGAATCTGGTTGCATTGGAGTCTGGACGCCTTGCCGTATATGCGTATGTCATATAGGATTGTATGTGAAACTTTGGCATCCGCATTTGCTCCGACATATTTTAATGGGCTTACGCTATACATAAAGTCCTAGCCAAAAATGTGTTTATTTTGCTGCAGGTACGGTACCGCCCGTACACACTTGGCTGAGACGTGTACAAGAAAGAGCGTAAACTCCGTGTTAGGACTTGAATGTTGGACAGATGCCGGCTGCCTGCATTTACCTCCAGTTTGAGCCACAGAATGGCAGTCGTACGAGCAGTCGACGGATATAGGAGCGGGTGGGCGTTGGTGTCACAGGCTAAAGGAGTAGCTCTATCAACGATTCGATCCTGAGTAGCGCCAGACATAAATACTGCCTGTAAACAGCGACATTCTTTTAACTGAGCGTCTTCAGTAGAAGGTTGATCGACAGCCAGGACACCACCAAAAGTGACACCAACAGTTCTGATACCAACAGGGTCCGAATTTCAGTTCACTGTTGAACAGGCCTGCTCTGCGTTCTGCAAGAAGCCAGGGTTCATCGGAGCTCGACTAGAGGCTCGGGCCCACAAGGTGCTCCGGATCCATCGGTTCCCCGGTTTGCTTGCAGCATTGTTTGATCCATGCAGGATATTGATTCAACAGATTTTTTGACGAAAACGACACAAGTTGCCCAAAGTTGGGTGAGATATAGGGATGATCTGTATTGATTTGCAGAATAGAGAAGACACAGCAACACACAAGCCAGTAAGATAGCTTGGAACCATCTCCTTCGAGTTGATGAAGTTTGGATTTGGGTCCTAATGTGTCTTGTCTCAATGTTGTCTCAAATGAGATCGTCACCGAAAATCTTCAGCAATTGGGGACTCACCTTACATATATCAGACTTCTGGTCCCAACTTACATATCTGAGAGCCCTGTGAGGAAATAGAAGCCAATTCGAAGATTTGGAGCATCCATGGGGGAAGGGCATTGGCCACCTAGCAAAAACCAACAGGGCAAAAAATCGTTTCTTCCCATTCCAGCTATGTGGGATCGTGAATCGTGATAGCCGTGTGTATGTAAGATGGAAGGCGCGTTGCAAGGACCTTTCGCGTAGTGACTTACTATAGCCCCAGCAACAGAGGCACTGAAACTCCTTTCCGGGGAGGTCCTTTGGTACAGAGCGAGCCAGCGAGGATTTAAATTATCTTGGTGGAGTCGACAAGGCCCAAAATCGTGGGTCAGGAACCAGCTCCTGACAGGTTTGGAAATGGCCATGGACGGAGTTGGCACTCTTGGACTAGCTTCTGCTTCTTATGAAGCGAAGCGAAAGATCATCTCTTGGATGGCAACAAGTAGCGCGGGTTCTGGGTTTGTCTTGGCTGGGCCCGAGCTACCAGCAGCTAGTAAAATACTCAAGATGAACTGTGATTTGCTAATCATCCATGAAAATGAAAACAGACACGAGCTGCTTCCCCTGAAGGGTGCAGTTCCAGAAACCAAGAAATCGTCCATTAGCGGAGAAATTGACGGCGAGCCAGAGCCTTTGCTGAGGGTTCGGGGATGAAGAAAAGACCTGGAGTCCAAGTTTGCCCGAATACCTTGAGAGATTGTACAGCTTATTTCTGACAGTAATATATTAACTGTGGCCCTCAATGCTTGAACGGATAACTTGAGTTATCGAAGATGGTCAAATTTGGCGGGAGATCACCTCAATGGCTCCGGTGGATGCAGTTTTAGCAAGCGGACGCATGCAGTGGGTGCAATCTGGGTAGTAATCTGGCTTGGGTGGTGCGCCTTCGAGTCCTCCACCTACCCAGCTCGGGTTAAGACCCTCCGCTCTGGGGCGAGGCTCTAGCCCTGTTCGCTGCCAGGACGACCTGTCTCGGCCGCTCAGTGGACGGGGTGAGCTGCTGGAAGCTTGGGTGGGCTCAGTTGGCGATGGTTAGGACGAGGTCAGGGGCTGGTTTATCTCGAATCGCCGTTGTGCTTGCAACTTGTAGGGCAACGGGAACGACCAATGGGTCTCATTGTTGTGTGGCCAGATGGAAGCATTGCTGTGGTAGGGTCTCCCTCTGAGCAATTCTTATGGGAGGATGCCCAAAGATTCAAAGTCGATTGATTGGAACATTTGGTTAATGTGATGATGTAGATAGCGGAAGTTGTGGTGCGGTACATAAAGTTGATGGTGTTTGGGTGAGTGGATGAATTGAGCTTGAGCTGGAGAGGGAGGTCGGATTGGATGGAGTGGACAAAAAGGGTCGGGGCGACGGCGACGGCCGCAGGGTTCTTTCTAGCTGCAGGTTCGTGCAGTAGAAAGCGCCCACTGTAAATTGATGGCGGGGCTTTTTTTTTTGGTAGGCTGGAGGGTACTTCATGTTTGGTGGATAAATCTCCAGAATCTTGTGTACCTGAAAACGGATGAACTGGAGTCGACTGAGACATACTGAAAAGCTACTGGTGTTGTGGTCAGCTGGTAAACTCTATGAGGTAGTCAAGAATTGGGTTACGGGCAACGACGATGATGACGGTTACTATTGAGTCAACTTGATTACCATCGAATTTATATGTCTCTCTCTACCTTGAGAACAAGATGAGGAGCAGGTTGGATACTGCGCCGGGGGAGGGCTATCATTCATCATTCATCCTTCTGTACTTCAGTGGTTACTTGGTGCTAGTAGTACCTACGTTAGTACCTTGAGGTAGCATTCTGCCGTAATCTGTATCCGTACCGAACCGTGCCTTAATAAGGTACTTAGGTTCGATTTACCTTACCAATTGAAGCTTGCTTAATGTACCCAGGCCATTAATCTGTCTGCGGACATTATGTTTATTGTTGCCGCTGCTGGTGTCGCTGCCACTGGCCAAGTCCAGCCCGCGCCCACTCACTCAGGTTGGGATTACCCACTCAAATGGAAGCACACGCCCCCCTGCCCTGACCTCCACTGCTTGTACTGTACCTACTTGCAGGTAGTCCCATCTGTAGTCGGGTCTGTAGCTCACATTCCCTCCCCCCTAAAGGCCCCTACCACTAAGAATCCTCCTCACTCCTCTCTCCTCCAGCTCCTCTCTCTCCTCCAACCTTTTCCCTCTCCACTTGCATTTGCATTGCATTTCGCCCATTTCCATCCATCCACCAACCTCAGCCGGCCGAGCTCCTGTTTTCGCCCATCGTCAATTTCCCCCTTCGAAAGTCGCTCTTTTCTGCTGCTCGACCTGAGCTCGACTTGAATCTGAGTATCGTCGCCGCTCATCGATTCATCTCTCGACACCGCCCCTTGGCCCTCGGTGATCGCCCAATCTCACCTCCCGTCGCGCATAAAACCATCCGACAACAAAAGTTGACTGGTCGATCACGATGAACTCCCAAGGCAACAATGATGTCTCCCCCGAGGCTATGCAGTCGCGAATTCAGCAGGCTCGTCGCGAAGCCGAAACTCTGAAGGACCGAATTAAGAGGAAGAAGGATGATCTCGCCGACACAACTCGTACGTGCTTCCCGATTGCCTAATAGCCCCGAATTCCTCTGGGAAACGAAACAACGATGACTATCAACAATGATGTTTATCGACACGCGTCTTGTCAACATAACATTTTAACCTATGAATCAATACTGACCTGGTCCTTCTCAATTGTTTAGTTCGCGCTGTCGCACAACAGGCTCATGAGCCTATTCCCAAGAACCAGCTTATGAAGGCCAAGCGAACACTGAAGGGTCACTTGGCTAAGATTTACGCCATGCACTGGTCGACCGATAGGAGGCACCTGGTCTCTGCTTCTCAAGATGGCAAGCTCATTATTTGGGACGCCTATACCACCAACAAGGTCCACGCCATTCCCCTGCGCTCCTCCTGGGTTATGACTTGCGCCTATGCTCCTAGTGGTAACTTCGTGGCTTGCGGTGGTCTCGACAACATCTGCTCCATCTACAACTTGAACCAGCAACGCGATGGCCCTACCCGTGTTGCTCGTGAGCTTTCTGGTCACGCCGGTTATCTTTCCTGCTGTCGATTCATCAATGACCGCAGCATCCTAACATCCTCTGGTGACATGACCTGTATGAAGTGGGATATTGAGACGGGCCAGAAGGTTACTGAGTTTGCTGACCATCTTGGTGATGTGATGAGCATCAGCCTCAACCCTACCAATCAAAACACCTTCATCTCTGGTGCTTGTGATGCTTTCGCCAAGCTTTGGGATATTCGCGCTGGAAAGGCTGTCCAGACCTTTGCTGGCCATGAGTCCGATATTAACGCCATCCAATTCTTCCCTGACGGCCACTCTTTCGTGACCGGATCTGATGACGCTACTTGCCGTCTCTTCGATATCCGCGCGGATCGCGAACTTAACCTCTACGGAGTAAGTGTGGACTTGGCAAATTGGTTCTTGACTTCGACTAACGCAATTGACAGTCCGAATCTATTCTCTGTGGTATCACCTCGGTGGCTACATCTGTATCAGGTCGTCTTCTTTTCGCTGGTTACGATGACTTTGAGTGCAAGGTAAGGCATTTTTGTGCTTGTGACTACAAGCTTGTCTTCTCTGGAACTCGTAAGCTAACGCAACTATTAGGTTTGGGACATTACTCGAGGCGAGAAGGTTGGCTCTCTCGTTGGCCACGAGAACCGTGTCAGCTGTTTGGGCGTAAGCAACGATGGCACAAGCTTGTGCACAGGATCTTGGGATTCTCTGGTAAGTTGCTGTCAAAGACAAGATCATACACCAAGGGGCAAAATGACTAACAACGATAGCTTAAAATCTGGGCATACTAATTGTTCCTTGCGACTTTGAACCTTTTGTCTGGATATATAAATGCCAGTACGTGCCGCGGCGACTATACCATCTGTGTTCGAACGATTATATTGCCCATCGAATCCGAAATCCAAGGACGCATACCTTGATCGCGACTACTAGCGAATGCAGGACGACGTGACGAACCGCACCTTACCTTTAACACATACCCCTACCGACGACTTTCCCCAGCCGGACTCGATTATTCGTGGTGGATTTGGGGAAGAAAATACACTGGCTGATGCGATACCTCCTTTTCATTATTCCCTATTTACTGTTTTCCCCGTTTCCTGTTTTTCCTCGCACCTGCAAAATTCTCTGCACCATAGTTTCCCCTTTTCTGACACAACGCGGGCTGTTAGTAATGGGTGGTTGTATTATTGGATGGGTTTCCTCTGTTCAGTTGCCCTTTGTATGCGTGTCGACTCGACGGCACATGTCTTGCGGTTCCGGGCCGTTTCTACTGCAAAACGAATAATTCAAGGAGCCAAGATCTGCAATGCCGTGGGGGACGATTTTATATGAGGGGAATCCACGGGAGTTGACGGCTATACCGAGCAAAAATTTCAGACCTCGAGATAATACATCATGATGTTTCAAAACTATACGCCTTTTCTCCTGCCATTGCGAATCTTTGCCAACGTTACCATTGCTTGTCAACTTGAGGTCCGAGTCTCCGCGCCGAGCGTGAGCTTGAAAGCTCCGACGGGATCACTGGTCTCGACGAGTAAGGGACATCCAAATGAACCGTTCATCGAATCTGTATGGCATAGGGTTTCCAGGTGGTTATGGCAAGTTTGGACGATGGCATATTGATGTCGCACATGTTCGGTATCGCTCTTGATTTCTCGTCACTGTTGCTTCCGACAGTTATGACTATGGGCATGCTTTGGCGAGGAGAGCCTAGTGGAACACGGTCACCAAGAAGGGAGACAAGCGTCTCCGGTTGTATAGTGTACTTGCTGTCAGACGTGTGTGCTGAGTTCGGCGGCTACTAGAGATGATACGTAGGTGCTGTAGAAGGGAGGAAATAGACATTCTAATAAGGTTTTCTGTTAAGGTTACACACTTATCCCGTTTGTCTTGTCCGGAGACAAGGGATATTGTGTGGAAATTGGTTTATAATATAAGGCATGAGTGAGCATTAACTACAGGCTTCTGATGATCCTACAGGACTGAGGATCTGCGGGTTTGTGACATCAGATGACGACTCCCGTTGAAGGAACTCTAGAATGTGTCGGATGAATGATACAGTGAAGTTCTCATTGTCTGTAGGACATTGTTACTAACGAATGGTGTTTGGTGCTCGTCTAGAACCGGTAACACATGTTGAGGCCGTCTCGGGGAATTAGGTTAACGAATACTGATATAATAGAGAATGGCTCCGGTCATGGTGCTACCGTCTCCAAGTGCCTTGACAATCCAGCTTGGTGAGGGTTGAGATAACACGAAGCACGTCGCACATTTGATGACTATCAGTACTTGCGCTGTTTTACATCTAAAACTGAAAAGTCATAGAAATCAAGGGAAGGCTGTGAAAGAGCCACCTGTTCCTCTGTCACTGGTTATAATAGTCCAAGTAGAACTGGGGCCATCCCAGCACAATACTTGTCGAGAGCAGAAACAGGGTCAAGTAGACGATGAAATCAGCCATGACGTACTCAGAACCAGGAAAAGAACACGACAACAAAGATAGATGCTTCATGTAGGACGATGCGTCACGGGATATAGACGAGATGTGTTGTCAAAGGATGGTATCACAAAGCCCGCGTCTTACAATGGCCCAAGGGTTCTCGTGGTCGCCGTGATACACTGTTGGTGAACTTGGAAGGAGCATGTCATGAACGCATTTGACACTTTGCCATGGCTTGTTGGCGGTGCGGGCGAGACTAACAGTGTAAGTTAGTGAAGCTGAACTGTTGCAGTTCGGGGCATAATAGTTGTGTGACATGTGTCAGGAGCTGATCAATGCTAGAACCTATTGATCAAAGTGCAATCAGAAACAAGGTCCTAAGTACGGAGTAAGACGGTTATTTCTGGAAGGCTTCGGGGAAGCCGAAGCATAGATTATCCAACGGCTTTGACCATGTAAAGGACCCCGCCAGCAATACATTGTAATCTATGACATTGGAAGTTCTCGTGACAGCTGCGGCTAATACCGAGCTATACTATGAATAGCGGTGGCATAAGGTTCTGACAGCAAACTGTTATTGACTGTGCCTCGCATGAGTCGAGTCAGTCAGCCTTGGCCATGCCATGATGTTATTGACGAGACAGGGTCTGGGGAAATAAGAGTGGTATGGTCATTGCTTGTGATGATGTGCATTAGAAGGATTGGAAACACGCTAGAAGACCATTATTAGCTGAGAGAAGGTTACCTTGACCGATATTTTTGCTTATTTCACAACAATGATTTGGTCAGGGTTAGTGAGGTTGGCCGATCTGAGCTGTCAAACCAACGCGTCCAAGCACAAGATTCGTACTGTCAAATATCGAGGCATGAATGACTTTCAAGATTCGAAAGTCACACCGAGATGTAAACAATGCTATGACAGAAAGTACCAGGCGAGGATTCACCGCTGTTGGCTGCTATGACTGACTCTTTGCATTGTTTCTGGCAACACAAACAACAATGCATTCATTCATCTTCAGGTCGTGATTCACAACTGAAGCAAACAAAGAGCCTGGCCGTCATTTCCAAGTCCAAGCTTTGTCACCGCCTGCCTCGACGTTCCGCGTTGACGCCACGATCGTAGTCGTCATACTCACTCAGCCATGTCGAAGCAAGAGTCGTGTGCCGCCATCCTCGGCTTCTGTTATTTCCTTGACCGTATCCAATTGGATCCATGTCCTGGCTTGAAACGAGATCGTGAAACAACTGCGGAATACGCTAGCGGCCCTATAGCCCCAATTGGACCTGGAGATGAAGAAGCCGTGTCATGCTTATGCTACGACGTTGGGGAGTGAGTATGTAATAAAAGAGGCAGTGCACGGGTCTCTAAGAGGCAGAGACATTTGATGGGCTTGACTTGATTTTGAAGTGGCTTGCGAATGATGTTGTGATGAAGGAATTCTCCGAGTACATACTGTTGATGTTGGCTTTTGCTCAGCCTGGAGACGAAACCCATGTCGTACCTGGCAGAGTGGATTGGTATATGATTGGCTGAAGATCTACGATTGATTGGGTATTGAGCCCTGTCACCTCATGTCAGGAACCCGTGGCATTGCCGAGTCCGTTTCTGGATTGTCGCAGAACTTGATGTGCGAGTGTGAGTGTGGATGTATATGGCTCCGTTGCCTTGGGCGCTTTGTTTGATGCATTTAATCCGATCATGATCTGGTGATTCAACCAAGAACGGTCTCTTCACGTCTTGATTTACCATTAGATTGTATCGTCAAAGCGACCAAAACAACGCATTCCTCTCCCACATGCCAAAAACTGGTACGTTACCTTTCATCGCATTTGCCCCTGAATGCAACTGAAAAGCCCATCTGACTGCTGGCACTCACTGGTGCGACTTTGCCGCATCAAACCTCATTTCAGCAACTTCTTCAAGCAATTAGTCCCATTAACTCCTCGGGCCAGGTGACCCGTCCCGGAACGGAATGCAACATCATCGACCATTTGCCATCCATCCGTAGCATCCATATCCGGCCATGCCGATTAATAACACAGAGGACGTAGCCTTTTGCCTTAGGTGAAGAAAAACCCGTTGTGAACCCTGGATCCTTGCTTAATCTGGAGCTATCCCACCCCTGGCTACTCGTGTGGCTTGCATTTGAAGAGCCATTCTGCGGCCATTGTGTCTTATTGTCGTCGCATCAGAAGACTTGAGGACCCAAGGATGAAAGGAAATCTTGATGGGCGGTCAGTGAACCTGTTGGAGAATGTGTTCTACCGAGTCTATCTTGATCGAGGAGGTGGTTATCAAGAGATCTGCATTAATATGATTCTAAAGGCTGTTTTAAGGCATGTTATAAGGTTATGGTTGGTATTAGCATCACCAGACTCAGCTTACTATTCCACAATCTGATTGGTGAGCGATCCACCAACTGCCCGAAATGTCATACTCATTTCCATATCCATTCGAATTGAGTGAAGGCGTTTCTATTTCGGCGCCCTGCAACGAGCGCTCAATCCCTGCTCCGCCCGAGTCTTGCGCCCTGTGACCGTTTCCAGGACAGATCATCAAGTGGCTCGACCGCGTTCCTCTATTGTTTCTTGTCGATTGCATGCCTCCTTAAACATTCCTTCACCAAGGACTCGAATTCTGAAACAAACCAAGCTCGGAAAAAGAGGATCCCATCCCCTTTGCCTCGTCACCTTTTGACCCTTGGATCCAAGCTTTTCGCTCATCTCACCGCCCTGTTCCTGGTCATATCCTTGTCTGTATCGATAAACTCCTGTTTGCGTGGTCTTCTCTAACTCGGATTTCGCCTTTGTGTGCCTTAACCCCCCTTCTCCACATCTTCCAGAACGATACAACACTTGTGTTTCCAAGTTCGGCCCTGGACGCTGCTCTGGCATTGACCATCTTCACCTCTACACTTTGTTGCGAGACACATACATATTAAACCTCCCCCCTCCCTCCAAGTCTGCCCGTCATGTCAACTGCCGCTCAAGAAGAGTTTAACGACCTGGTCGCCAAGAACACATATCGCGAAACTCTCCACCCTGAGGACCGTGACGACCCCGATCTCAAGAACCACCAAGATCTTTCCGAAGAAGACGTTTTTCGTAACGCCCAGATCGATAACGCAATGCGCATACCTACTGTCGATCGCCTCACCGGCGCTGGCGCCTCTGAGATCAAGCTCCCTCCTGTCTCTTTCGACAGCGGCCGCGCTACTGGCGTCAAGGGAGTCATTGCCGATGCGCGAAACTACGAGGCTGCCCGCAAGAACAAGTGGCGACACCGAGTCCGTACTGCCCGCAACAGCATCTTCGGCATTGAAGCTCCCACTCCCGTGAAGAGCGATACCGAGAGCAGCGATGACGATGCGAAGAGCGCAGGTGATGCCGACGAGGAGGCCTTCCTTGCTGAATGGCGCGAGAGCCGACGACGTGAGCTTGAGAGCGAGGCCAGCCGATCTGTCAGAAATCGACGAACAAGTCCCAGCGTACGCATCTATGGCCGACTAGATGAGGTCGATGCCCTCGGATACCTCGACGCCATTGAGAAGGTTGGAAGGGAAACCACTGTTGTCGTGTTTGTGTATGATCATGAGGTATGCTTTGATCCATCGTTCCTTTAACCAACATCATACTAACTTGTCCAGTGTGAGGTCTCTGCTACTATCGAGTCAGCACTCATGCCTATTGTCAAGACCAACCCCGAGGTGCACTTCGTCAAGGTCCACTACGAAGAGATCGAATTTGACAACGCTGCCGTGCCCGCTATGCTCGGATACCGAAACCAAGGTGACCTGTTCGCCAACTTGACAGGCTTGATCGAGATGATCCCTGATGATGAGACCTTTGGCACCTCATCGTTAAAGCAACTACTACAAAAACACACTATTCTATAAGGTGCTGGGTCATGTCATCTTTATTATACCTTTATCACCTTAATGCGGCCACGTCTACGACACACAATCATTATATTATTCCTATAGGCATAACTCCAAGTTGATGTCTTTGATTACGATACCCAACCATAGCGTCAAGTCTACCTCGGAGAGGAAGACACGCTCAAAATTTCTTATGTTTTACTGGCATTACGTTTCTTCGTTGGAATATGAATGCAGCAGGAGGAAGAGCTAGAATACTGGACCTAGCTCACTTAGCTGAGAGAAGAGTGCACGAGCATAATGCAATGATATTTGGAGCTTGTGGATAGAATTTGGACTTTTGCAATGCAGATAGAGATACCCTCCTACCTTTATGTGGATATGTAGACATTGGGGTACTTGGGATAGGTTAATCCTTATGGGAGAAAGCGATTGAATTCCCATAAAATATATCATTTACTCTACCTCTCTTGAATTTCGAAATGCTGTTGTTAGTGAGGTCACCCTTTCAGTCTGGTGTGCCGAGGACTGGATGATACATGGAAGCGTGGTAATCCAGGAACAGTTACGGGATGGGGATATCGACCCCTTATCAATATCCCAAATCAAGACGTTAGCTCACGCAACGATGGGCTCTGATCCATATTCCTCATCAGCTTATCCTCACGGAGATGGTGCCCTTGAATAAAGCTGATATATATGCGATCTGGTGTTGTGACGCCTGCGTGAGCAGATTATCCAACCAGGGGGTGCCATTCTTGCCGCAGAAAGGGTTACAATAGGACAATTAGTCCAACCAAATGCATCTTACGTCATGTTGCCAATATCGTATACGTATGAGAATAATATTCTGACATGGGGCTGCATCTTATGGCGTCTGTTGGCTTAGTAGCTATTGTTGGTTTTGAGCATCGTATGAGTAAAATAGCTGAACAACATGAACCATATCGGTGAGAATGGTGTAATTAACAAGCTCGTGGAATGACTCTTCTATGAGTCTTATCTCGCGCTTAAATACTAGTAGTACCGATGTAGAAGAAAAGAAATCGGGTTCGGCGGTTAAGTCTATCTCGAAACTGACCTGACAGCACAACAGATGAGACGGGAGGTTTGCTCACGGGGTCTAATGAGTGGGCTATTTCAGCCCGAAACAGAAGTATCATACCCCGCAGTTGCGCTAAGAGGTCACGACGGTTCATGGTGGGGGTTGCAGGGTTCGATAGTGCAATGCAAAGCGATAAGCCCATGGGTGAGTGAAGTTGCCTAAGGGATATAGGAAACTGAATATCAAGAGACGTGTCACCAGGAAGCGAAAAGCAAACAGGATGAAGAAAGTTACAAGTGGTACAAGATATGTGACTCGACAAAATATTTTCACTTTTGCAGACTTGAAAGTTAAACAAAAAGCTCGAAACTTGCCATGTTCACTTGGGCAAATCCCCCTGGAGCAGACTCCCTATCTAAATGGGCGAAATGCATGGATCCTCTTTGGTGCTAGCAGGGACCCCAGTTTAAGTGACGACAACGAGGACGGGAAAGACATCAAACACATCACAACAACCTTGAGAGGTGGTAAATAGATGATTCAAATGGCTTCATTGCTTCTGTACAAAGAAATAAAGGGCTGGAGCTGAAGCTTATAGAAACCTATCAGAAAGAGAATACGTATTTTAGGTTCAGGGCAACGCCATAATTCAAAGCATCTGCCATCCATGTAAGCTCAAGCTCAAAGCGATCCACAGCTGGGCTACCTGCAGCTTGAGTGAGGGAGTGAATATCTATCTCGTCTGCCTTATCCATCCATCTTGTTCTTCTTTTTCTTCTTCTCTTCTAATTTCTCCTGTCTATCAACACCACCTGCTCTTGACTCATTGAGCTGCCCGTCTACTACGAAAAGAGCCCATTCTTCTGACACCAGCAAAGGGCATACAGTGTGATCTTATCAGCTTCGAAGCCCGAGCTTATCCTCCCTCACAGCCCGAACCCCAGACTGTGCGCCATCATCATAGGTACATATAGTCAGCCCCAGCGACACATTTCATCGCAACAAAACAACACAACAGGAACCTTTGGATTTGAGTTTTTGACCTCAGCAACACGCTGGCTTTCTATTTGACCAACCTCTGCCACGTAAAGTGCACACAATAGCCAAATCTCCACCTCTTTTTGGCTGCCTTGCTCTTTGGCCATAGACAGACAGCCCCAGGCAGCGAAGCAGGCCAAGCTCAGTCAGTCTACCAGTATACGCCTTCGCCAACATTGGACCTCACGGACCCGGAGCAACCTGGAACAACGATACTTCCAGACTGCCTTTAGGCCACATTTTTGTGACTCCGACTTCGCCTGTTAGTTCTCTTCTCTTCTCTCCTAAACCCAGCCTTTCCACAAACATAAAACAATAACCCATTCACATCTATTCTTCCACAATATTCCTCCAGGCTTCCCCCGCCATCACAGTCCTACGCAGACCCCCCTTCCCCATTATCCGGCCTTCCGCTCACCCCTCACCTTATCCTCCCACCTCACTCTCACTTGCCCCTCGCAATCCGACTTCACCTGACGCCTCATCGTATTATCCTTCGCAGGTTGCTTCTTGCTATGAAGCGTCTGATGGGATAGAACCTGGTTTTACTGTATCTTCGCATCGTTATGGAACAGCAGGATCCTGAAACTCCATCCACTCCTTCTGCCGTCCATCGTGATACTGAACACCGATCGACTCGCCAGTCCCCATCGTCATCGTCCTCGACCTTTTCGCTTACACCAGCTCCCCAGCGTCGAACCTCGAGCCCCTTCTCCCGTCCGACAACACCGGCAACGCCTGGTCCGAGCACAATATCATCGAATCGAAGTTCTTTGTCTACTTCTGAACCTACTCTACGATTTCCTCGCCCTCAAGGTAATCGGCATCTCGCCAACTGGATATCGTCCAGTAATCCAGACATCATGCGTATCACTACCACCACTGAGGACACTGGCTTGTCCGAGTCCACTTATGAACTAATCTCGGGCACCGATACCGAGTCACAGGATGGAAACTACACTGAGTCTATCAGCGAGTCTGTCGGCTCCCTCGACGTACACTACCCTGAAGACGTCCATAGCCTCGCCGGCACTGAGCAGACATGCGATGACGAATCTCTTGCCGATGAGAACGAACCTCCCGTTTTACAGTCTGTACAAGAGCCACAGGTTATGTCTGTGTCTGAATCTATGGACATAAACGAAACTCCACAAGCAGAGCAAAGCTGGGCCTCAGTCGTAAAAAATGGCCCTCTTCCTGAGGTCGAGGCTGAAATCGAGGCAGAAGAAGAGCCCGAGCCCGAGCCTGAGACTGATGCCAAAGCTGAGCCTGAATCTGAGTCAGAGGATGAAGCTCGATCTCGAAGCTCTCTCGAGTATACCCAACAAAGCCTCAAGACCCCATCGATCCCTAGCCCCGACGCTAGCATGACTGAAGACAGCCAGAAGCCGTCTCCTGTTGATGTCCAAGAGCAGGCAGAGGGCCAGCGAGCGCGATTCAACAAGTGGTTGAATGAAGTACAGCCCGAAACGATCCGTCCCCGGGAGGCAATGATCAAATTCGCCAAATCTATCTTCCCTGCGGTCCTCGCCCTTGTCTTGATGTCGTTGATCCGCACCTGCTACACTCCACTATCGAAAGAAGTAGTACCCCACATACCCGCAGCCACCTCCGCTGTCACAACTCACCCCACTCTGTTGACTTCAAGTTATACTTCAGTGCCAACATTGCCGATTCTTTCAACATCAGCGGGACCTACAGGTCTTGTACCTCTTGAGAATCTCCGACCCGATGAGTGGCTCTGGGGTGCCAAGAAGCCCGAGGTGACTGTCACCAGACAGCGAGGTGGCTTTTTAATCCACATGCCTCGAAGTGCTAAGAAACTATGGCTTGATCGTGACTGTCTCAAGTTCGACGCCAAGCGAGGTGACCAATCCGTTGGATTCGGTACCTCATCTGTCGAAGAAGGCATTCTTCTCAAGATCCCCAAGGAGGAAGCCCATGGAACAATCAAGATTGACATTTTCACTACTTGTCGACCCAAGATTCACAAGGTCCTTCGTATCACATTCCAGAAGGGAATTATCTTAGAAGCTTTGGATTCGACTTGGGCCTTTGCACAATACTTCCCAGAACTTGTCCCCGCTGCTGCTCAAGAGGCAGAGCGGTGTCTTGAGGAAGCCAAACGCTCCCTGGGAACAGCCTCTGACAACTTCATGAATACCTCTGACAGCGTCTTCAAGAACTTGGAACACAGATTCCAAAAGGCCCACCGATCTTTGAGCTGGATCAAGGCTGATATCAGAGACCGTGCCAAGATAGCGACAGAGGGCATCTCGAGGCAACTGGAGGTAGTTGTGGGTGACGTCAAGCTGTACATGCCTGACACGCAAGCGATGCAACAACAAGCAAAGTTGGAGTTGCTGAATGCTCAGATCCAAGCTAGACTCTGGTGGATCAAATACACTGCAGGAGAGAAAGAGTATACTCGCTACCAATGTGCGGCCAAGCAATTCATGGCCAAGAAACTTGCGAACGACAGGAAGCTTCGAAAGACAGCCGACAAGATCAGTAAGACGTCTGCTTTCGAGCAATTCTTCCGTGCTTGGTCCTTAAAGAATCGTCGAGACACCGGAGAAGGACAGAGGGTATAGTGGAAGAAAAAGGACCCTGGTTTGTGTGTTATGGCGCAAGGTTTTTCCTTTCCATGTTATTCCCCCCCATCATTATCGCTGGACGAGGACTTATATGTCAAGGATGGACTTATTTTGGCAATGCTGAGGTATGGGTTTATTTGGGCCGGTGGTGGATTTGGAGTTCACGGGTTTCATACCATCTGTAGACGTCTTTTTTCTATTATGGTTGCTCTTTCCTCGCTTTGATTTCTATGATAGTCAACGGTATCGACGAACCCCTTTCAAGAGCTTTCAGTGTTTTATATTTGGGAGGAAAGTGATTCGTTGTTGGCGTGGTGAGTTGCCTGTAAGATCAGAACAAAAAGGGAGCCAACTGTAGTTAAGTAAATAAATCAATTTACTTCATCTCATCTCATGAATCATTTCACTTATCAGTGGAAATGAGCACTGTAGTCAGTCTCCCGGCAACGGAACTAAACAAATAAAAATATCGTGGGGCGGAATGGCTTCAGAACTAACGTTAGATACTTGGTGCAAATGTGAAGCTTTTAATACAGATTCGAACAGACGGTAGGATTCTTAAATAATTAATGCACATAAATTGAGTATATACTCAATATGCCCACATATTCTGAACCTCTAACATTCACGACATATTGCTTGACCGTGGTTCATACAAGTATGTACTTGTAACGAACATCCAAAATCCTGCGCTTCCAGCCCCACCTAATGAGTTACTCCACAGGCAATCTTGTAATCCCTGCCCGATTGCTTGCTTGAAGGCTTAGCAAGTATCTCTACAGCTAATAATGACCTGGGAAGTACTTTGTTAGAGCTCAAAGCGGTCCCCAATCACAAGGTAGCATTGTTGATTTTTGCCTCAGAAGCCCTCGGGGAGTAAGAAAACATTGAACCTTGATAAAGGGTGTCAAAATAAACTCAGTAAAAGATATGCTAAATTCAGGCAAGCTTACCTAAGTCTTTATGTCACTTAGGATCGAGGTCCTGAGTTTTCTTTCCTCCCCTAGAGAAGTTTCTTGAGCAACAGTGGAGGGCACAACAGCCCAGGGGAAAAGGAGGGGCAGTTCAGTTCAGTTTTTTTCTACAGTCAGTACCTTAGGGCGGCGGGACGGCAGCCTGACGGACAGAAACCCAAGCCCAGGTAACTAAGCCCAAGTGAAAACAAATCACCAGACCTTGACCGCAACCCACTTCCACCATCTACTTTCCATACATCCATCAACACCACAGCATAAACTTTCACCGCTGTCCCTTGCGTTCCCGGAAGCATCTTCCTAATTACATTTCGCTTATCTGGTAAGTCTGATCGCACGCTTTCCTCTGTCCGGCTTTTGTCACTTTCTCCCTTTCCATGAGACGCTTGGGGCAATAAAGGTCCTAAGCCCCTCCTTACCTGAGGAGGGGTAAAAGCATGCCTGCGGGACTGGGATCCTGGATATGCAAAAAAAGTTGCTGACGTCTGAGGGGCAACAGAACTTTGAGTTTACATTCTCAACCGAACACGCAAACTATCAAGATGTCTGCTTCCGAGCCCACCGAGCCCAAGGTCGAGGAGACCAAGCCCGAGGAGACCAAGCCTGAGGAGACCAAGCCCGCTGAGGCTGAGAAGCCTGTCACATCTTCGTCCGTCTTCTCCATGTTCGGCGGTGGTGCTAAGAAGGAGAAGAAGGAGGAAGAGGAGCGTGGTGACAACTCTGGCAGTGCCAAGGCCCAGCGAGAGGCTGCTGAGGCTGCCAAGGGTGACGAGGTACGTTCACATGTCTCAGCAGTGGCATGCTGGAACCGTATCCCCGCGAAACGTATGAGGCTAACAGTAATGCTTAAATAGGAGGAGGCTCCCGAATCCGAGGATGTCCACTTCGAGCCCGTCATCAAGCTGACCGAGAAGGTTGACACCAAGACCAACGAGGAGGCCGAGGAGCAGACCTTCAAGATGCGCGCTAAGCTTTTCAAGTTCGTCAAGGAGAGCAGCGAGTGGAAGGAGCGTGGCACTGGCGACGTTCGTCTGCTCAAGCACAAGGAGAACGGCAAGACCCGACTGGTTATGCGTCGCGACAAGACCCTCAAGGTCTGCGCCAACCACTACATCGTCCCCGAGATGAAGCTCTCCCCCAACGTTGGCTCCGACCGAAGCTGGGTGTGGAACGCTGCTGCCGATGTCAGCGAGGGTGAGCCCGAGGCTGTAACTCTGGCCATCCGATTTGCCAACGCTGAGAGTATGTCCCACCGGTCAACGAACTCTGAGTAAAGGCAATCGCTAACTTATTTATAGACGCCAACAACTTCAAGGACTCCTTCATGAAGGCCCAGAAGGAGAACGAGGAGATCTTCAACAAGGCTCAGGAGGCCGAGGCTCCCGCTTCCTAAGCAGCCTATCTCATACGACCCCTCCCCTTCCCCTGCCCCTTCGGAGATGGATCTGTATGTCGCCAGGGGCTTCCACTCGTTCGTAGCTCCGCGGTTTACAGAAGCAAGTCCACTCCAACACTCCCATACAGCATGCCACAACAGAAAGCAAGCTCCTTATACTGCTGAGGACGCTTGGCCCGTCACATATACGCGCGCACTTCACCCACGCCACAACACCAAATCCCGAGTCTGTTTTTGATATGGATAGATAGAGATTCCTAGGAAGGAAAGGACTTTTTTATTTTTGAGGTGAACAGCCTCGGTTCAGCCCCAGGGCGGATTGGTGGATGGATGGACGGATGGATAGTTAGCATCATAGGAACATCATATCACATAGCACCCTGTTGAAAGAAGTAAAAGAAAAAAAAATCCATAGACATCTTGTTTATTACTACACAAACTCATTGTTCGTGACTCGGATTTGATGAGTTGTGCGCGGTCGAGGTGGCTGATGTAGGTGTCAAAGACGGAGCTGTGGCTGGTGAGTCTCACCGTCATGTTTGCTCTAGTCTCCTGAGTGATGAGGACTCGAGTTGAATATGATGAAGAATAGTGCTGTTTGAGCGTATCTTGGATCATGGTATAGCTGCCCGGGCATTGTGTGCGCCATGAATCTGGAAGCCAACCGGGTTGTCCTTTGTTCGTTGGATGTCATAGAACTTAGATGCCACTGTCGAGATACCCCTGCTGGCAGATTACACAGTCTACAAGCAGAGTTGGCAGTCCAGAATAGAGCCCTCACTTTCGAACTCCTCTTCTATCGTATATTCACGTCATTGGGAAACCCAGAGGACTGATCGAGACAAGACATGACGAGCCAAGAGAAAAAGCATGGAGCCAAGGCCAGGCCAGTAGAGCGGTAACTTTGTGGAGCAACCTAAACGATTCAGTGTGTCCTGTGCCCTGGAACATGGAACCCTCCCCCTATAAGCGCAAGGCAGGAGACAAAAACAATTCACGTCTTGGTCGTTCGCGTCAAGTCTGTCTACCTACCTAGTGGCTATAATAATAGATTAGCTGTTGCTTCCAGGGCATCTTCTCTGGAACTTCTTTTTTCTTTTGCTTTCCTTAACTTGTATCCCTTTGGTTCAGAGCCCATATTAGCAAAATCGTGTCGTCTGCCTTATTCATCGCCAGTTTCACCACTTGCCTCAGCTCTGGGCTCTTTGTTTAGTAGATTGAGGTGAGGTACGGTACTGGGTACTGGGTAGACTGGACTGCGCCTGCCTGGGGCCCATACCTTTACCTATACGTACAGCCATTTCTCTGCCCTGCCCTGGTGCCCCGTCCAACCAGCAACGAGCAACCAACTGTCTCCTGGGCTGTCTTTGGCTGGTACAGGCTGGCGTGTCTCCGTTTTCCGCCGCCGTTTCGTTTCCAGTCCCATCCATTCAATTCATCCATTTTCAACTGCTGTAGCTCGTCTTTGTAACCCGACCCGACGCATCACATCCTTTCCTCATCACTTGTGTGTCCCTGTGTATCCACGTCCATCTTCTTGGCTGTTCCCGTCTTTACCTTATCTTCCAAATTTGCCCTCCACGTTTGGCTACTTCCAATTGCTATTTATTAACCCGGAGAAAAGATGTTGGTCGAGGTGAGTTTGAAAATCCGATCCAATCCAGTCCTCTCCCCGAGTCGAGTCGCATTGCCCTGCTCCTTCGACGTGTATTCGGATCATTTTGGCCCCCTTGGGCTGTTGTATTCCTTCATGTTATTGCTTCGCCCTTTTCGCCTCTTGCTGTAGTCGCAGCCTCTACCTTGGCTTTCTTTCTTGTCTTTGGATGCTTGATTTGTCCACGGTTGTTGTGTCATGTCTGGCTTTGTTTCGCTTCACGGTCAAGTGTGTCGCGTGGTGAGGCTCTGCAAAGATTGGTCGCGGTCTGTTCGTATTGGATCTGTCTGCATCTGCATCTGCATTTGCCAGTGCTAGCCAGTGTCCGTGTCAGTGACAAACGGTGACAAGCGTCGCGCGTTGAGGTTGGACAGCCAGAGACAGAACACCGGCCATGGACGCCCATGATGCTTTCTATTTGGCAGCTGTAGTGTCTGTCAAGGCACTGATTGGTCTCGTCTTGATGTTTGCTTCTGTGCTGCTGCACTTCCGTGAGCCCGTTTGCTGCGCGTTGTTGCAGCCTCATTCTCATTATCCACCAGTTTCTGTCACGCACTTTACCACGCCTTTGTGTCTTTTCATGCCTACACTGTGCGCCAGCGCGTCTTAGATTCCCTTCATATATTTGAGGGTTTGTGTTACCGTGTGACTTTTATTGCCTACCTTGCTCTCCACATCCTCAAACAGCTACTCACTAAACTCCAACAACTCATCATCATGGCTCCGCGCCGTTCACGAGCACCCGTCAGAGTGACACTTAGAACCAAGGCTAACTTGCTGGAGCGAAAAATCAAAGTTGTCACCGAGCAACATGTCATGTAGGTTTGCGCCAATCTTTTCCAGCATCTCGGCTGCGTTCCTTGAATCGCGGTCCTCTCGATCAAGAGCTGCTTCAGAAGCGATTCGAGCAACCTGCTTTCAGGTACTGACAATCGTGTTTTATTAGCGACAAGCCGTCACCCGTAGAGGCGTTCCCCATGCGAGAATGGAGCTTGAAGGTCTTCTTGCTTGATGAAGATGGCAACGAGCGCCCCGCAGACGTCTTCACCAAGGTCGTCTATAATCTACACCCTACTTTTGATAATCCTGTTCAGAGTATGTTTGAGATGAATTCCTGATACTGCAAGGCAAAGCACGATGATTAACAACTTTGCGCCACCTACCAGGCTTCCAGAAAGCACCCTTCACGTGTAAGAACGAGGGCTGGGGCGAGTTCGAGATTAGCATCGACTGTTACACCACGGAGAAGACCAAGCTAGCGCCCATCATTCATGATCTCAACTTCCAGCAGGAACGATATGAGCAGACGCACACTGTGGTCTTCAAAAACCCTTCACAGAACTTACAGGAGCGCTTGCGTGAAACCGGTCCTCTTCCCACCGATGACGACCACAGGAAGAAGAAGGGACTTGCGACCAAGAAGAGCTCCCAGAAGTACGACTACGAGAAGATTGCAGAGTCCCTGGAGAAGCTCGAGGAGGAGGATCTGCTGCGCGTGATTCAGATTATCAACGAAAACAAGGGGCCAGACACGTACATTAGAAGTGATGTCGAAGGTGAGTTCTCCCATCAAGTTTGTATCACCATTCCTACCCTTGCCCCTTCCTTAACGTTTTGATTGCATATCCACCCTTGTCTTTTCCATGAAATTGATGTGTATGGTGGGCTAATAGTGGATGACTTGGTTAAAGCCGGGGAGTTCTCGATTGATCTCTACACTATGCCGGATGGCTTGACGTCGAAGCTTTGGGAACACCTTGTAAGTTTTCCTGACGGTCGTTGCTGAGCGCTTCATGATTACTGACCATGTCGATTTGGCAATAGTCCAAGAAGGGCCTTGTCGGCTAGATGTCCATGTAGCCGTATCCGATTGTTAATACTTCTAATGTTATTCCGTCGACAAATCGGTCTATAGTTTGTGCTTGGGAGTTGCGGAAGCATCTGGATTTAGGAAAATGACGAGTTAATGAGCACGGAGGGGACGGACCAGAAAGGGGAAGGGAACCAAAAAGATGTATCTGACCTTTTTTTTACTTTAACCATGTGTTCAAACGGAGTAATCGCTTACGGTGTCACCTTATTGAAAGTTCTGTATCATATGCTATCCTGTTGTCTTGATCACCTCCCAGATATAATGATATGACCAACCCTGTTGGTGGATGGACGTCGGATTTCGGCCCCGGGTGATGAACGTCGAGGGAGAACTGGCCAATAAAATCGAGGCTTGGCTCGGCTTCGACCGGTCAGCTCAGCGGACCGGATCGATCATTTCAATCGGGTCGGTCATTGAATCTTGCCCTTTGTTGTGGGCGGAGGATGTAACGGGGGGCCGTGTCAACGGATGTCGCCCGGACTCGATACCCGAGGGTGCGCGTCTCGTTGCAAATCGCTGCATGTATGCTGAGATCTGATCACGAACTTGAGGATGTCAAGCAACATGAGTAGGCTGGAGCTCGAGGCGACGGGACCCTGATGCCTTCCAGACTGATCTCATTGTAAATCGACGATTGCTTAATATGGTACTACGAAGTATGCCGTTTCTTAATAAACGCTGGGTTCAAACAATGAAGAGTCAAGGTCCTGGTTGGGAGTATTCGAGGTATGGCTCTGGGTCTCTATGTCCTTCGTGTTAATATTAAACATCCAGCTGCATCAAAATACCACCTCTATTGGAACACACCATCATCACTGCCCTTCAGATCATCTACAAAACAATACCCCTCACAACTCCCAACTACCGGTCCGGCTGAGACGCAACTCGAGTTGATGGCTTGGTGAGCCGCATCGGCACTTGTGGGACTTGAGTAGCAGTGACACCTTGGTTCAGCAAGTGAGCGGGGATCTGTTTACACGGGTTTCCCGGCAGTGACGGAAAGATTGGACACAGTGGAGGACAAAGATAAGCAAGCGAGGAGCAATTCTCCGCCTGAGTGCGTTGCTGTTACGTACGCATCGTGGCAGGGGGTCTTTGGTGGTTTACACGATGGCAAGCAATAGGGCGTCGTTTGGTTAGATATCAGAACAGCTACTGCACGTTGGGCGTTTTGTAAGCCACATTCTTGAGCTCTCCCGTCCGGAGTTAGGGGATCATGTAGTTTCCCGGCCCCGGACCCGGCCCGGAAATCTAACAGAGACGGGTATTTATAGGCAGGATTGTGTTGCTACAGTCCAAGTCACTACACATACATACATACATATGTAAGTGAGAAGCGTGTGGGTGAGGACTGAGACATGACGGTTGTTGATAGCTGCCATTGACATATGGAAAGAAAGCAGGGGTAGCATTCGTCTCTGCGGGGTTTAGGAGGATTTCGACCGTCATGTACCTACTGTAAAAGGCCAAGACGTAAAACAATCCACAATAAGAGGCAGGGATAACACAACTCGAGGCTGCACGTCCATTGTTGGTGGTGTCGTTGCAGGGATCGATTGTGTCCTTCTTGTTCTAGATAATTCTTACGAGACGAGTGAGAGATAGTTTTGATAGACCGACGCGTTGTGTTGTGTTATGTAAAACATGTCAAGATGGAGGCGTTGTCAACGTGACGTGCGCCTCAGATTCATGATTGGTTGTGTGGGAGATATAGGAGGGGCGGAAGGGGGGCTCTAGATAAGTGCTGATGCATATTGAAGTTCGAGATTATGAATATAAAACTCTATAGCTTTCAGAGAGATGGAGTCTTCGAAAGCCGTCAAGATAGTGAGAAGCTTCGAAAAGAAGAGAAGAAAGAAGACTATAAAAAGAGATTACAACTGTCTCAGCTGTTAATGCCAAACAGGCCCTAGACATACAAAGTTTACCTAGAGGAAGATCATGGTGGAAGTTAGGTAGTTGCTCTTTTGCTCCTCTGATGGCTGCACAAGATTGGATCCTGGGCCCTGGTTTCTCGATCGCCTGCAGCGGTTTTGCAGGAAAACGATATCAAATCCCGGGTGGGCCAATAAGGCTTGGTCTTGGTTATCGACTTGCCTGTCTCGGGATAACGTGAACTTTTGACCAGCCGGGGTCTTTTGTTCTTTTTTTCTAGACTTTTTTCCCACGGTGTCATTGGAAATTCTGACGATGTTGTAGGCGATGCTACTATGTTCAATAGGCTGTGAACTTGTAGTAGAATAGGCAGGTGATTGTTATAGCCGGTGAAGATGGGAGGCGGAAGACTGAACGCCATTCCTGTAAATCACCTTGGCATATGGACTAGCTAACATAAACGAAACTGGACTGATCTCGATTGGAATGGCTATGCTGTGTACTGTGTCATCTCCCAAGTCGAAGAAAGTTACTCTTGATTTCCAATACGTAAGGTATCACATTGACAACCCATCACCTGACAATTGGTGTGTACTACGCCTCCTAGAAGATGGTAGAAAACGTAAGACTTTGACCCCGAGTGATAAAATTACTGTGGAAGAATTACTACGATAGCTACTTGTCTTAGTAGGTCCAGTGTTCAGTAAGGAAGACTCTCTGGTCAGTTTATTTTTACATCCCAACCTAAGGTAGAGTCTCAAGTCTTTTGACCCTCCAATGTCCATGCTGATTTCTAACATCAACGTATTAATGCTAACTAGTCGTTGGACAGAGATGACAGAGAAAATAACGACAACGCTCGTGACCTTCCCTGATAGCCTTTGAGCCTATCACATCTGTTCCAGCTTTACCGACACCTTTGTTTCACCCCCAGAGCAGCCATCACAGCCTGTCTCATTCGCTGGGGACAGTAGGTACCTACTATTCAGGTACAGTCCAGTCTCTCCCCTCAAACAGGGAGTGAGAAAAGCTTTTACCCCAGGTCTCTGTTAGCTGAGCACGTTTTGCCCTGACCAATTGAGGCTGCAGACTCCATTGAACTGGCTCTGCACTGGCCTCTCCCTCTCCCGGCCGAGATTGCTTTGTCTCTGGCTTCGAGTGATCATCCCCCGCATCGAGTTCCACTGTCGAGTCTTTATCTACAAGGGTACGTACCAGCCTGGACAATCACCTACGCACAGGGCACTCGAATCAAAACCCTTGTGTCCGACGTCCTGGGTCATGTTCTTAGACTAACATATACAAGCTACCTACTCACCGAACCCAGCGGCCTAGAAGAACTCCAAAAAGGTCGTCAATCCCCCCCAGTCCGCTTCTCTTCGGCCCACGCTTTCTTGTCTTCCCTCGCCGAACCGCCGCAAACCGAACCGCGACATCATATTCTATCAGCCTTGTCGTTTTAATTATCGCCTGTCAATCTGAGCCTCGCCCGCTTTTGAGCTGACCTGCCTGCTTCAAGCACGGCGACGTCGTCGTCGACGCCTGCGCTGGGCGTCTTATCGAGCCCCAGCACCACCACCATTTCTGCTCGGCATCCCAATCGCCAAGGGATATCAGCGAATCCTCTTCCAAATTCCTCTCAGCCCTTGATAATGGCACCGTATCAACCGGCTTCTGGCGCCTCAGACTCGAGTCCTGCCGCATCGATCAATAACGCACAAGGTTCAGCACAGCAGACGCCTGGTGGAAACGCAAGCCAAGCACCTCAACACAAGCGCGTATATCAAGCTTGTATCCCTTGTCGGCGGCGCAAAGTGCGATGCGATCTTGGCAGTGTCGACAACCCCCACGATCCTCCATGTGTGCGCTGTCGTCGCGAGAGCAAAGATTGCTATTTCAGTGCTACTCGTCGCAAGCGCAAGACGGATGACGATGGAAGTGATCAGGACGATTACATCACGAGAAATGGTCGCAAGCGAACTAATAGAAATGCGAGCCCTCCGCCATTCATCGAACGCAGATCTTACAGCAATGTTCCCTTGACCCCGGGAGGTTCCCGAGGACAGTCCCAGCCGCTCCGTCGTCCTGATGGTAACAGGGCTGGCCACGGGAGGGATGAGTGGGGAGGAGAAGGTGATGCCAACCAGACTCTTGAGAACATCGAAGCTCAGACGGTTATGCGGCGAGGCGTATTTGGTCCCCAGGATGCACTGGACCTATTGTATAAAGCTGCAACGGATAGGTATGATCTGCGACTACTCGATTCTCAATCGAACACAGGCTCAATGCTAACTCCCAACAGTCCCGCTGTCGACCGTGAACGCAGAGAAAGCACATCATCTGCCCACCCTGCGCCCCCTCGTCCCCCACCTGAGGATTCTGGTCCTTATGGCTATGTACCCAGATCAACTTCCAAACCACCAAAGGCGGAACAGCCCATCGACCCTGAGCTTTCACGTCCCGAGCTTAGCTCGCAGCCCGGGTATGCCGAAGCGATCAAGGCATGGCAACGCTTCCGCTTCGTTCGTGCTGGTTGGTTCACAGCCCTCGAGGCTATCGAGTACATTGACTAGTAAAGACCACTTTGAATCTCTGTGTCAGAATCAGTTTGCTAATTCTTCTAATAAGTTACTACAAATACTTGTCTCCCCTGACACCTATATCGCCGCCCACGTTCAGCAACCCTGCATCCCATGTCACTTTACTTTACGAAGAGCCTATTTTGACCGTTACGCTTCTGACGATCGCCTCGCGATACCGCCAAATGCCCGGTACCGGTGGTCATTGCCGATCGCACGCAATCCACGAACAACTATGGATGTATTTACGGGGAATGATCGAGCGATGCTTGTGGGGACAGGAAGCCTTTGGTGGTGGCTTTTGCGTGCCACCAAGCACCAGTGCCATTTTTGATGAGTCTCAAACGAGCAGTACGGCACCTTGGCGCGGACTACGCAAGGGCAGTTTGCGAACTCTTGGAACAATTGAGTCGTTGATGATTCTGACCGAGTGGCATCCTCGCGCCCTGCACTTCCCGCCCACCGAGGCTACTGATGAACTAGTTCTTCCCATGGAAGCCAGCTTTCAAGCTATCACAGCTGCCGATGAGGACCCAAGTAAGACTTTGGGTACTGGTTTCGGCGGCAAGAGGATTGAGAGCTGGCTCGAGCCGGCATGGAGAAGTGACCGAATGTGCTGGATGTTGCTCAGCACTGCAAATGGACTGGCATATGAACTGGGTGTCTTTGATGATATCGATGAGCTACTAAGAGACGACGCTATTACTCGCCCTGAGTATCAAGAAGAATCATATCGGCAGAGAGCTTTCCGAATTAAGCGTCTCTTGCTTATCTATACCACACAATTAGCAGGTCGTCTCGGCTGGACCAACATGGCTCCGGCTCATCTCAGGAGAAGCGATCCTGCTCTGGCTCGATTCCGGCCTACTTCGGTGGATGGAACAACTCCTGGGACGAACCCTTCTTCGTTGTCTAACCACTTCAACTACGTCCCCGATCTAGAACTGGATGACCAAATTATTCATTGCTGGGCCGGCATCAGCAATGCTATGGAGATGGGTAACGAGAAGATCTTTCGTTCACGGAAATATACCACACAAATCATCCAGAACGGGAAGTACATTAGCATCCTCAAGGAGTTTGAGCCTCTTCTCCGCGATTGGTGGAGAGAATTCGAGCTGTTCCGTCTGCCCGAGTTTATCAGACACATTTTGACGATCGAGTATCAATATGTACGCATCTATATCAACTCTCTTTCGCTTCAAGCCGTTGTCGAACGCTGCACCAATCAAGCCGGGGCGACAGCCAACTCGGGACACCATGGAGCATCAGCTGTGAATGGTCACCCGCAGTTGTCGCCCCAGACTATGATCAATTATGGGAAGCTTCCTCTGGGTCAACTTGGTGGTTTCACTGCCCATGATCAGGAGTATATCCGTGAAGTGGTTGAGGGAAGTCGGAACCTTCTTCGCACGGTCGTCGAGGGTCTACTACCCGGCGACTATCTCAAGCATGCGCCTGTGCGAACATATTTCCGCATCATTAGTGGTGCCATGTTCCTGCTCAAGACCTTTGCTCTCGGTGCCCCAAGATCAGACGTCAGGATGAGCATCGAATTGATGGACGCAACTGTTGAGGCGCTCCGAAACTGCGTTGTGGACGACGTCCATCTGGGAATCCGATTTGCAGACCTTCTCGAGTCTCTGACGAGCCGCCTCCGCAACCGATTCATCCAGGCTCCCACCATGCAGCAGGCTTCTGGCAGGGAACAAAGTCCCGTTCCAGACGGCCAGACCCAGAATGGTGTTAGTGTTGCTGCGAATGGCGACGGTAATGCCAACTGGGTCGGTGGTCATGCTCAGAGACTCCGAGATGGGCTCAGCGGAAACGGTAAGCAGCATCCTGTACAAAGGGGTGTTGATATCAATACTGACGACCCTAATGCAGCACCAGCTCAGGCTCTTACTCACGAGACCAACAATATTTCAGCGACTCCATTTGACCTATCAGCCCAAAACTTTCCCTATCCTGGGCAGGGCTCGATGGGTCCATCTACACCTACAGTTGTGGACAATGCGGTTGCCAATATGGATGTCAGCCTCTTTGAAGACTGGAATCACCAAGGCAACGAGATGTGGTATCTGCCTCCTGGCCCAGCTTTCTTCCAGAACGTGGAAAATCCAACCGTCGCCATGGGACCTGAGGGTGTCAATGTTGGTGGTCTCGATCTTCTCGAGTATATGGCCATGGACCCCTCTCAATTCCCCGGATTGGATCCGTCTTCTGGTCCACCGACAAGCCACGCCTAGTCGGGTTAAGCTTTACCTCACCTTCGTGTGCTGAGAGGTTCTCTATGCTTAGACCCTCTCGCATTACTGGTTGCAAGTTGACTAGTCAGAGGCCCTTCTCTATCTGAACCAACTTCTATTACACTTTTTTGATGCCGAGAGTATAGCTACGGGAGACAGAGGTCTTCGACGGCGTAGCAGAGATTTGGGAATCAACAGTATCAGCCAAATGCAAGGATTACTGTGGCTTTGTGGCAGCAAAATACTTGACGACAGAAAGAGTGAGAAACTTTCATGCCGAACGGTGAACATCAGGAAACAAAAGACGAAAGTTGAAGAAATTTTGCATGTTGAGCGACAGACCAAAAGGAACGTGTGATGATGGGCTCTTGATTGAAGTTGAGGACTGCAATGATTGGGGTTATTGCATTTTGACAGTCTTACGAAACAGAAAAGTAGCACAAAAAGTTGAAAAGATCCAATAGACTTGTATCGCAAGACCAGACAATCTCATTGTGATGATTCACGCCTGTCATTGAGATACGTCCTGAATGAAGCAAGCCGCTGCTTTACATAGTCGGGTAATGATGGGACTTGAAATAGCTCGTGTTTCTTTCTACACTGGTCTGATCCATTTTCAACTGACTTCCTCCTCTCCGTCCCTAATAAAATCAGAATAGCCTCCTCCGCCTATCCAAACCTCCCACCTCCCCTCCCTTTTGCATTGATGAATATCCTCGCGCGACGAGGAGAACCGACAGACTGTGCAGGTAAAAATAGCGAACAACAGGTGTCAAGAAGAAGAATAAGACAAACAAGGCTCGTATGTGTGAAATAGAAATGGGTACAAAAAAAAGAGAAAGAAAGCCGTTGTGGCTACTCGATGAAAGGGAAAAGTGTGTGGTATCATGCGTAGTTACATAGTTGAACATGTGAAGAGAACACAAATAGAAAATTATGTGAAAGGCTCTAGAGTTGAGCGTGTTTAAAAGGGAATATACAACGTTTGGTAGGAAGGTCGAGGAAAGTGTTGATCCTCAACAGAAAGAGCAGAAAGAAACATCTGGCGGTTTATCAGACACTCAAGCCGGTAGTATACACTCTGAAGCCAAGATGTAGGTAGATGGGGGTGTCGTAAGGCCGTTAACGTATCGCGAGACGTGGAAGGCGGTTTGTGGCGGGCGGCAAGATGATTGCCATCTATATGTAACAGAGAAAATGGACGAATGGGGGCCAACATATGGCTCGCGTTTGATGGTACCGTAGACTCGTCTCAGACGCTGCGGCAAAGATCTGGGCATCAAATCACAGACTGAATGAGGTGTCGTGTCTGGCGTGGGCCTCTTGAAGAACTGTTTCAGTTGTTAGCATAAGTAATAACCCACACAAATCGGCGACACTTACTGTCAAGAATACCCATCTGCCCGGAACGGTCCATGCACGCCAGTTGCACGCTACTACCGTCAACCAAGTCTAGGACAACGCTGTTGGGCAACTCCTGGACCTCGACATCAGGGATGTAGGGAGATCGGAAGTCACTCATGTGGTAGCGCTTCGTGCCTTGAGCGGTGCGGCTGCTCTGGGCCGGGAGAGCGCTCAAAATGAGGAAGCCCTGAGAGTCCAGACACATGTTACGTCGCTTCCAGAGAAGGTTGTCAGGGAACTGCACATTGACATCACCCATGTAGGACACGATGGACGGGGGGCCGGCAGTAGTCGCAGGTCGGACAGGCTCTGCCATCTCCTCGTGCACAGTTGGCGAGAGGATAGTAGGGGGCGTGGTCTTACCACGTGAACTGGAAAGGGATGATAGACGACGCATGAATCGACCAGCCCTTGACTTCTTCTTCTCACTGTTTGACTTTTCGTCACCAGAAGCTGAGCTCTCAGTAGTAGCTGTAGGGGAAAGCACGTTGTCCCTGTCGCGGCTGATGGACGACCGTCGGCTGCTGATTGAAAGCCGCTTGCCCTGGTGAGTTGAAGGAGGACGGGTGGGAGACTGTGAGCCCTTGGCACCACCTGCATCAGACGAGGGCGAAGTGAGAGACTTGCGGCGATCGTTAATGAAATCCTTCACGACACTTAGAGAAGACCGTCGAGAGTGGTCTTCCTTATCCCGACTCTTCGACTCTGACCGACGGCCTTCCTTAGACATACGACGCTCAAGAATGGTCTCCTTAGAAAGCTCAAGCGCTGCAGGGGTCCATAATGGTGAGGCCTTCTGGTGGTTCACCAAGAGAGGAGACTCCTTAAGTTCCACTGGGTTGAACTCTGATGGATCCTTTGGTGGTTCGAGCGATTTGGCTGCGTTCTGGCTCGGATCTCGTACTATTCTAGCAGTGACCGAGATCGACTCAGGCGAGCCGCCGTTCTCTTGCGCATGTGCTTCAAACTTGGACAAACGACTGGCAACCGAGTTCGAGCGCTCCCTGTGAGATTTTCTAGCTCTATCAGGTGACTCGTCTCGAGAACCAGATCTTGAAGGTGGTGTTCGCAGGTTTTGGCGGTTGAAAGAGCTAGCTCGATCCGCAATGGATGGAGATCGAGTGGGCTCACGACTTCTTCGCACAGAAAAGAATGCCGAAGATGGTCTCTCTCGGCTTGAGGGAGTAGGTGTAGGACTGAGAGTGCTCTCGCCAGTGTGGGCTGAGAGCTTTTCAAGGGCCTTGATGCGCTGCGAGATACTTGATCCCACAGTAGATTTCCTAGTCAGGCTGGGTCCATTAGGCTGCTGGGCAACCTTGTGCAAGTAAGCAGCTCCTGAGCTCACAGATCGCGCCGAGCTTGTGGTGACATCGCCAGGGGCAAGAAGCTTGCCGTGGACAGGGTTTGAGACGGTGCGGATGATGGTCGGAGATCGTTCGCCCTTCGTTGGGCTAGGGAAAACTGGAGTGACGGGGCTCTTAGCAACAGTCATCGGTTTCGCCTCATGCAGAGTCGCGCTATGCAGCTCTTCCATCAAGTCCTCATCGTCAGATAGACGGTCCTTGTCTTCGGCAAAGTCCGTTTTGATAGGCTCGATATTGGTCTTGCGCTTTTGCTGCTTTGTTTCGGGCAGCTCCTCGTTAGTTTCCTCCTCCTCATGCTTTTCTGTTACGATAATGGGACTATTCTCGCGAGTACTTCGGTTAGGGGAATTAGATGCTAGAATTGGCTCAGTCTCGAGGTCCTGAGTCGAGAACTTCGACTTGAGGATCTGGGATGTCTCAATAGTAGGCGATAGCGGCTCGTCCACTTTGCTGATGTTGGCCGAAACCTCAGTTGTCTCCAATGTGTCAGGAGCATGGTCCGCTGTGGGCTGGCTGTTAGCAGTAGAGACTGCTGTTTCAAGAGCTGAAATGTTGGTCTCAGTCTCTGGTAAAGGCTCTGGAGTTGTATCCTCAATCTTCTCGTCGTCCTTGCTTGGGAGGGAGTCAATCACCGGCGTCAGCTCTTCAGCGGTGCCAATTTCTTCACTTGTTCGTGTATTAGAGGCTTCGACATTCTCAGCTTTGTCGTCTTCGTCTTCGTCCAGGTCATGTTCATCTTCGTTCTTTGGGTGCAGGGTTTCGTCCGTTGATTCAGAAAGTGAAGATGCCTTGGTCGATATCTCCGGTTCGGAAGATGCGATGACTGGGCTATCAGGGTGAGAATCGGTCTGAGCAAGATCGGAAGCTTGATCATTATTCATGGAAGCGGAAGACGCATCCAATGCAATGCCCGAGTCGGCATTTGAGATGGATGGGTGGTCGGATTCCGTTTCGTGTTGAGTTTCATGATCCTCTACTCGGTCTGTAGATGATTCGCCATCGCTAGGTCCGGGGTATTCGAGAGGAGGCGACGGAGCACCTGCCGCCTCAGCTGCCATATTCGCCTTCTTTTTCTCTCGGAGCTTCATCGCCTTCATTAACCTCGCCTTTTCCGGTGAAATGGTCGGTTTAGCGGGAGGAGGCATAGGCAAAACAGGAGAGCCAGGGATAGACACTCCAGAGCTTGTTGCGGGGCGCGTGAGTTCTGTATGCACAATTTGTAGTCCGTCCTGTTCAGTCACTGTGCCTTTGTCCTCGACAGAAGTATCCTCGGCGGTGGCGGGGCCGTCCCTATTCTTCTCTTTCTTAGAGCCCTTACCAAACAACTTAAAGCCGGAAGGCATCTGAGAAACGGGGCGATATGCGCCGGCAGTGCGTGGTCTTCCGTTTGTGTCAAGCGAGGGACGCGGTCCAAGCTTTACTTTAGGCTTTCCGTAGTTGTATGATGAATAGGAATACAAGTCGGGTCGGCCTGATTGTGATGACATTCGCGGCTGTGCTTCTGATTGAGAAGGAGAAACGGGTCTGTCATCAGCGCCAACGAAGTTGGGTACCTCAGAAGTTGAAGCGTCAGTGAATTTGCTATGCTCTGGAGATGCGGCAAGCTCTGAGTTTAGCGTGACTGTCTCCGTAGGCAAGACAGTGTCATGACTTGTCTTGGCTGTCTTAGGTCGAATGTCGCCGTCTTCGTCGTCCTCGGCAACTGATTGGCGTTTTGTGGCGCGGTGTTGCTGCTCCTCTTCCTCCTCCTCTGCAATCTCCATTAATCGTCTTCGGCGTAACGAGCTTGAAGATGATGAATTTGACCCTGAAGCGGCATGCAGGGAGCATGCGGCCGATAGTTTCGTATCCTTTAGTTCCTTGGCCTCGGTGATTTCGAAAATGGTATCGTAGGGTGAGAATCGGTCGCAGATAGCGTTGAAGTGAACAGCTACTCTCGCTGTATATCGAAAACGTGTCAGTGTATCAAGCCGCGAACGGGTATTCTAAGCGGGGGGAAGGAAATAGGTACGCACCTTGGATAAGACGAGAGCAATCTTCAGGCAGATACTTAATTACCACGTTCCTTCTTCGATATCTCAAGAAACCGTAGAGAGGGCTCGTTTCCTCGTATCCAGCGACATTGTTGCGCACTTCGACCACGCCGCCGGAGCCGCGACCTAACAATTCGACTTCATCGCGACTCGCATACTTGAGGAGGAACCTGAATTATTTAGCTAACGGTTCATTTCCAGAATATGAGAAGATAACGATTGTTAAACGTACCATCCTCCCGGTTCGGCGACAGCGGCCTCGTGGGCTTCCTGAACCTTTGGATCGTCCAAGCCATTCAACGACATGGTGTCTCCGTTACAAGTAGATCAAAGAGAGACAAAGCGGGAAAAAAGAGCGGGAGCTGGAAAGGCTAAATTGACGCCGCCGACTTGCAAGGTCGAAAAATTAATGAATAGAAAGGAGCGAAAGGAAAGGCAAGCAGAAGCACAAAAGCAGCTGCAAATGGGTCGAGCAAAGATGCTCCAGGTCGGTCGAGATTCGAAAAGACGAGATTCGAGGACGAGGTCGAAAAAGCAAAGGCAAAGGCAAAGGCGAAAGGAAAGAAAGAGAACAACTAGAAATGAAGCTCTCCCGAAAGACGGGGGAATCTGCCAAATCAGTCGAGAGGGTAGCAGAGCTAACTAACTAGTCCACTCCAGTATAATTCGGGGTCGTTTCGAGTCGAGATGCCTGGCGACTGGATGAGGTTTGACGGGTGGGAATTGGTGGGTGGGTTCCTTGACCTTACTTAGCACCTGCGGGTCAAGGGGCGGGCAGCACCAGATTTCAGGGGCAAGGCTGTCCAGTTGACATGGATCTCGGTATATCTAATGAGATAATAACCATGAGCCCAATGAGGAGAATTGTGTTGGTCTGTTGCGTCTTTGCGTTGTTTGTTTGTCTTTTGTGTATGCCAAGTTTATCTGATATTCATTAGTGAGAACAAAAGTCTCATTCTCCAACTTTGGTTCTGTTTCTTCCAAAAACACGTTTTCTGAAGAGAACCGTTGCAACCAAGTCCCCCCCAGGTTGAGGCGTCGATCAATCGATGGGCACGGAGTAAGTAGGTAAAGTTATTAAACTCAGCAGCAGCAAATAAGATCGGGTAACACACAACAGGTGCTTTTTCACATCATGGGCCGAGACATATACTCAAACAGAAGAAGAAAAGCATGGCACCACTCCAAAAGAAAGGAAAAAGTGAAAGAATCTGGCATGCCAACGCTTGATAAATCATCCCAATCATGACATAAATAAAATGTCAATCAATTACTCCAATGTTGACCATTATTAGAGTGCAAATTGCACGCCAGCCAAAAAGGGAGTCTCGCGCTGGAATGAATGATGAATAGCGTCTTGGGTTCCCGTCAGGGATCGGGTATACCAAGACAACCAACCCAATCCAGAACTACTAACCCAACTATACTATACCCAACTGAGCAGCGGAGGCCATCACACAAAGTTGTGAGCACAAGGCGATACAGGGCTACTGAACGACGACTTAGGGTTGGCTGCATGACAGGAAACAAGAAAATTTGACGAGACCATAAACACTACTTCAAAGTAGCTTGTACATAGACGAAAAGAGTTGTGTGTCATGAAACGAAACGACTACATCTAGACGAGATGACGATTTAGCCTCGTCTCTCTTGTTGTCTCGGACAAAGTACACATATGTTTACACATGTACTCAGTACCTTATGTATGAAGAGTTGAAAATATAGTTATGATGCAAACCAGCACAGCCAGACAAGAAAAGAGATCATCATGACTCGAAGAGTTCAATCCTCGTCCTCTATCAAAATCAATCAAAGTTTGATCCAGAGTTCCAATTCTAGTAGATCAAAGCCACCGTCAAAAAGCCTCCAAAGCCTCCAAAGCCACTCCAGCAACAAAGTAACCTCTCCCGCCCAGGCTTCTCCACCCCCAATCTAAGTTGACAAGGTAAACACATTTTGGCGTTGGTTTTTACCGACTCCGGAACGTTTGGAAGCAGAACCCGTCGCCTTGTCAACATACGTCAGAGAGTCAGGATACAACCGTTGGCACGCGACATCCTGCAACGGGGTCGTCTACGCTCAACGATACGTATTATGAGTCTGCAGGAGATTGTTTGGTCGGTCCCAATTACGACTGTCTGCAACATAGTGGGTGACACCGTAATTGCCAATCACTTGTGGTCAATAGAATGGAGCTTGACGCCAAACTAGCGATTCAGTATCCGTACCAGTCTATCCCTATCCCTTGACTAGAAGGATGGAAGCTCAGTCGAAGCATCCTAGAACAAATAAGTTAGTGGGATCCATACCTACTTACCTGATTTAATCACAGTATTCAACACGAGCCGCTTCGGCTGTACAGGTCTGACAAGATTGTACATCAACGTTACGATACGGATATAGAGGCTTAGCTGGCTTATGGTAGTAGGTGGCAATGCATATAACCTAGCAACAAGTATCAGATACAAAGAATGAACTCCAAAGATCGACTCTTGTTCCAAGTCGTAATCATGTTATTATCAATACACCATTGTACTGCATCAGCAGTGTCACCCCTCCTTTCGCATGTACGAGGGCGCTCCTCAGCTAACCTATAGAAACAACTCAAGGCTGATCAAGCTCCTTTCAGTTCTGTGTAAACCCACTCAAGACATGAATCCCATCACAGCACCTTGTATGCACATCATATCACCGCACTTTACAACCCTGATCCAAGGAGATGGGGAATGGTCGAGGTGGAGAGACAAACAACCCGCTAGATCCTTATCCCGTTCTCACTGAATGGTGAAGCTCTTGCTCCAAGACCAAATAAGTAGCCTGGGGTATGTCCATTGTGCCTCATGTCTACCCAGTGTATTTGACTTATGCCTGCCCAGCGGGCTTCTCTTCCGCCGGCTTGTCTGCGGCTGGCTTATCCTTGCGGGCCTCTTCAACAGCGGCCTTATTCAATATAGGAACCTCATCCGATTTTGGATCTGCAACATGAGGAGGCTCCTCTGTAACCACTTCATCCAGTGAAGTTGGCACAAAATTCCCTTCCTGAACAGCTATAGGGGGTTCGGATTGGGGCGCATTGCTAGTCGCTGATACACCGACGGCGGGCGTGCTACCGTCTGCAATCTTTTGTTTAGTCTCGCTGACGATCTTGTCTGCCTCACTGACCTGGGACGCTGCACCTTCCACCTCAACTGCAGCCTCCTTGTTCTGGTCCAGTCGGACGACCATGCAAGACAGGTTGTCAGTGCTGAAGCGGTTTAGTGCATAGTCAACAAGCTGCTTTGAGGCCGAAACGGGATCCTCAACATTGCGCACGCGATCAACTGCTTCCTGGTCACTACATACGTCCCAAATCTGTGGTTGTCAGCATCTCGTGGTTTCCGTTTGCATCTAATTCTCAACTTACTCCGTCGCAAGCAATAATAATGAACTCGTCACTATCGGCCTGAATGACCGTCTCGGTGGTATAGGGGTGACCCGTGACAAGTTTCTTCATGTATGCATCACCAAGAGCTCGGGTCACAGCCAGAACACCGTTGACGCGGTTATTGAGAATCAGGCCTCCGGCGGCGGCGATTCTTTTACCCTCGACTTCGTCACTGCCCTTGTGGTCGTAAGAAAGTCTCAGAGCCTTTCCACCTCGGCAAAGAATGATGCGGGCATCACCAACATTCGCGGTGTACAGTACCCTTTGTCGTCCGCTACCCTTTCCTTTTGAATTTGTAGCTTTGGTTGCCTCGTCATTCGAAGCTCCATCTTTTGCCTTGTCCATCTCAACAGGGTCTTCCGGCCTAGCGGACTTGATGGCTGATCGATCATTCGACGCTCGATCCTCCCAGCGTAAGACTGCAACAGCTGCAGTGCAACCACTGTTCTTTAGGGGCAGCTTTTCCAACTGTGCATCAGCGGCCGTGAAGGCCTGGTCTAAAACTTCAGGAATCAGAGCATAGGGGTTTTTGCGTATGATATCCTTCAGAATAAGGTGCAGCTTTTTGCCGCACCAGTCGGCTGCAAATGTACCAGCATGTCCGTCAAAAATAGCAAAATAACCATTGTCTGACTCAACCATGTCGGAGGAAACAGATTCCCGATCCTCACCTTCAGGCTTGCCCTTTAAAGATACATCATTTAAGGCGGGAGTCTGCACAAAATTATAAAGAAAGGCATGAGTGTCTTCCATAGTGCGACGGCATTTCTTGTTCCTATCTTCCCAAACACCAACGCGGAACGTAGACTTGGGACCCGGCATGGATTCTCCAGCAGAGTTATTGTGTTGACCCTGGGGGACTGCAAGAGCGGGATCCTGTTTGCCAAGCTTCTGGAGAGGTGTCTGGGAGCTCACTTCAGAGCCCCCGCTGCGACTGCTTTGGGAGAAGTTGAGCGAGTTTTTGGCGGACGCCAGAAGACTGCTGGCCCGACTACTGACGCTGCTGCTTCTGCGTTTCTTGTCGGTCGATCCACCGGTATCTTGTCGAGTAGGAGGACTGCCATTTCCACTGCGCTTCTCACCGCTTGCCGCCTGATCCGTCGTCTTAATTGGAGCCGGAGCGCTGGGGCCTGGGCCAGGTTCGGGAGAAGGGGATTTATCGGATTTCGAATCGCTCTCGGATTTGTTGCCCGCTGAGTTGTTGGAACTGCCGCCAAACATTCTATTCAGCAGACTTCCTCCAGTCGAGGAGAGACTGCGACGCTTGTTGCTCGCCAGCTTGTGTTAGGGACAAGAGAATACTAGGTGGCGTTGCGCAGAGAGGGTATGTCAGCACTGTTGATGCTGCGGAAGGCTGAAGCTTGGTCTCGGTTCTGACGTCGTCGGAGTAGGACTTTGCGGAATCGCTACACGCGAACGTTGCGGGTAGCTGTGGAAGTATACCGTCGTGGTGAGGGTAGGGGGCGGGGTGCTGGTCGAGACCAGCTTGGCGTGTTTAATTCGTCGGCGCAAGACGGACCTGTAAGAGTTAGAGAGGATGGACCGAGAACATCATTCTATGTCGCCAAGGATGATAAAGAAACGAGAATAGGAAGAGAGCAATGAGTGCGTGCAGGTTGTAAGGAAAACGTTGATGATGTAGCGAAGCGCGCGGACTGATAAGTATGACTTCTGTTGTCCCCTCGGTGATAGTTGTTGGAGGTGGCCACAGTTCACACCATTGGGACTATCAGACGGCGGGGACAGAGCCGTACTTAAACTCGATGCAACATCAATGAACCGTGTCGACCGTTGGGCATGATGAGGTAGAGGCATGATGCTGAGCGCATCGTAAATCAAGAAGCGTGACGTAGACGCCACAAGGGAAGCGGCTGCGCTGGCGGGGAATAGGTAATCATATAGATCTGATAATCCACGAGGCCAAGAAACAGGATCATAATGCGGCTGGGGCTAAGAACAGAGGGAACACATGTATCGAAGTAACTTGATAGTTCTTCCAATAAAGCAATGCAGTGCAGTACGTTGAGAGGAGCAGTAAACGAACGTACCTGGCGCTGAATGTGGAAAGACTATTTCAACACTGGAGAGTTGAACTTGAGAGTGTTCAGAGGACAGAGAAGGACGTCCTGCAAGATAAGCGGATCAAGTTAAGGCTTAATACAAGCCAGCGAGTCTACAGAAAGTCGTGTCGTAGTTGATGAAGAGTTGGCAAGGTTGCTTCAGGACGTTTCGTTGGATGAATTAGCTGGGCTAATAAAGTACTAGAACCAGAGGTGAATGGACGGAGTGGAGGGCGCAGCGACCTGACGCACTGTAGCTGGTGTAACGGGGCGGATTGGTGAGCGTCAGTGGGGGCGGGGGGCTGCGCTTAAGCTGGAGGTGCCTCAAGATCTGATTGTGCGCTGTATCTGGCTGTTGGCCACTGACGTATCCACGGGCTAGTGACGTTTACTGGTTCACGACCACGCTGTTTAGCGCTGTGCAGGCAAATGGATCTTGGGCAAATTTGCGATTCTCGGCTTTGGGTTTCAATAGAAATGGATGTGTCGATCTTAGCAATAAATCAGCTCTGGGAAACGCATATTAACTGGACCCTGATTTTGCGTGTTAGTTAGTTATTGACAACGTTCCCAATAACTCAAGTCGACTTGTTCAATTCAAGCCCGACCCCCTGACTTGCAAGTCAGGGAAAAAAGCCACAAGTCAAGTCTACCTAGGTCTTAACTTACAAGTCAGCAAGTCAGTAGGTAAAATTAGTAATAGATAGGTACCTTTTACCTTTTTCTTTTAAGGAATTCCTTAAGACCTAGGGTAGGTCTTCTTATCTTATCTTAGCTTATTAGTCAGCAGAAAAAGCTCCCTGCGGTGCCACTAAGCCTAATTAGGTCTAGATCAGGGATCTACAAGTCGACTTATTCAATTCAAACTTGTAGCCAATCCAAGCCAGACCCCCCCCAAGTCAAGCCAATCAAAAAGTCGGCTTGAGTTGAGTTGTTGGGAACGTTGGTTATTGACACGTTTGATATGTGTTTCCAGCAATAAGTCGGTGCCAGGGAAGCCATCCTCGCCCCGAGACATCCGAAACTAGCATCTAAATAATCCCACAATCGCTCTGTCGTCAGTCAGATGAAGCTAACAGGCTCGGAGTTAATTTATCCTAAGATCAAAATCCGTTCTCATGCGTCCGTCCAGCTTCTTTTCCCCAAAGCCGTTGCCGGCTGCACACGCGGAGGTCTGGGGCTGCCGTCAAAGCCATACTCAGTCAGATAGGTTGCCCGTTTACGGATAGGTACTGCAGATGATACCGTCTTGTGTGACCTAATAGATTCTACTTTACCCATCATCCAAATTGGGGATGTTTATATAGGACGAGTATCAACACAAACTGAAGTAGACACAAATCGACTGACAAGTTGGTCAAGCGTTGCCCACGTTTTCAACAGGCCTGACAAACAGCGAGTATTGTTTTCTATAAAGCACAGAAACACCTGCAAAGCTGATGGTATGTAAGACAATTCTCCAGACACCAATGCACCGGAACAAACATAGTACCATGAAGCTCCCTTCTTTCTTCCTATGGCCAAAGATCGATCATGACATCGGACATGAGACCATCTCCTGTGGCCTGAAGGGTCCCAATACTGGTAGTGAACCCTCCTTTGAACTGATATGGCGGTGATCGTTGAAACAAACCTCCGAGGGCCTCAATAAAGCCCTGTCTGTTCGTCTATTTTCGCAAACTATCCAGTCTTGCTTGAAGGTCGTCGTCAACAGGGTCACCACCATCGCCGCCGCCTCCGCCACCAACCGCCTGAGCGATCTTACCCTCAGGTACCGCTGCAGTTCCGAGGGCGGTAGGTGTTTCACCGAGCTGTGATTGTATTAGTGACAAGGTTTGCATAGCATCACCTTTATGACTTACCGCCTGGTTGAAGTCCACACCAATCTCTTCCAAGACTTGCTCTACCACCTCGTCGCCTTCTTCTTCAATTCCCACATCCATGGCATCATCAATGGCGTCATCCATCATCTCTTGTCGTTGGTCCATGATATCGTTTTCGCGTTCAAACTCCATGGCAATTCGTTGAAGCTGGGGGAGATTCATTGATTTGTTCATGCTTCCCAATGCCATGGTAGCGCCCTTCATAGCCTGCATCATTTGTTCGTTCGTTCTGTATGTCTGTGTCGCATCCGGTCAGCCTCTGGTCTACGCTAGTATCCAATGTATGCTTTTACCTGAAGGCGAAGCGAAATCTTTTGTAATTGACTGCGCATACTGTAGAACTTCTCGACATATCGCCTCGTGCGGACCAAATCCTTGGCCTGGATCTTGCAAGCTCCCATCTGCCCATTCTTGGCGCTCGTTTTGATTTGTTGAATAAGTGTCTTCTCTTGCTTCTCCAGCTTAACGCGCATCTGATCAAGCTCACGGATGGCCTTATCTAACATGCGCTGGTTCTTGCGTAGACGCTCCGCGGGCGTCATGCGCTTTCCAAATGCCCATTCGAGGATCTATATCGTGAGTGAATTAGCCATCATGGGCGCGCCGCATTGTCGCACGACACCGCTGTTCTTACATTCATGATGTGCGGGGGTAGTGGTGGTTGAGGGATGAAAGAGGGTAGGTCTTGGTAAAGAGAGGTCGGAGAGCCGTTATAGGAGAATAGTCCTTGCGAATAGTAAATAAGTAGGCAGCAGAAATGCGCAAGGCAGCGAGAAAAAGATCAAGCCTTGATCCAGATGCGTGGTAACAGTCGATGGCCTGCGCTACGGATGTCCCGACACTACGTAATCGGACTGGGCCAACCTTGAAAGACCGCTTCCATTTGCTTGCACGAGACGATACGGCACGATAAGAGCCCGCTTCCATTGGTCCAAGCGCCCAAAGTCTCCAGATTTCGCCAATCAAATCGGGAATCGGTACGTAGCAAAAATCATGCAGAAATGGGTCGTTGGATTGACTTGTCAATGATTCTTATTCGCCTCTCCAACCGACCGCCATAATTACATCGGCATCACGGTTCCAAGGATATTTTCTTCCCCTCGCTTCTCATCCAAAATATGCCGCTCGAACTGCTACGGACCGATTCAACATGAGCCAAGATTATTTCAGCGGTAACGGAAAGGGCAAGGCCCGACTGCACCAGGAACCCGATTCTGATGGTGACAATGATCATGGCCATTCCGACGCGCCCACCAGCAACCACTCTTCTCCGCCACCCACAAACCCGTCCTCTTCTCGGGTCCAATATATGACTGTCGGAAATGGTATGACATCTGAACATGCTGCCCGTCTCCAGAGCATGCTTGACGTCGACTCAGGCTACGGTGGAAGTATAGCTGGCGATGACCGTTCCATGAGTTCCGCCGCAGCATGGGATATGGCAATGCATCACGACCGACCTGCCTCGGGCGCTGTGCATCAGATGTGGTATAATGCTCATCGTGCTACCCTCGGTCGTTCCATTAACAAGGTGCTCGAACTGCTTCAAAATTTACAAGAAATGAATGCTTCCTGGCCCGCACATTATCCTTCCGTTCAACGAGCTCGCCGCGACTCCTCCGAACACTCCTCACGGCCCGCCTTTGCCCATGCCCACACGGGTATGGAAGGCAAAGGCTCATCTTCTTTCCGAAACCCTGGTTTAAGACGTTCCATGACGACGGTCGAAGACGGTTCCGCCGAATCGAGTCGAGCCGCTGAGAATCGATCCACACCCGAGCCTCGACTCGTTTCACCACAAATTGCTCAAGAGTTCTCTATTTTGAAGCTCGACCTCAAGCTCGGTGCTCTCCACCAGACCGAGCTTGTGCATTCATTGGAAAAGAGCTCCATCGCATCGCTTCTCGACGGCAAAATTAGTTCCAGCATCAAACATCTACTAGCTCTCCGCGAACGAATCGAGGATACTGCAAGCAAAGTTCTTATCACAGGCGATCTCAACGCTGGCAAGTCAACTTTCTGCAATGCTTTACTCCGTCGAAAGGTTCTTCCTGAGGATCAGCAGCCTTGCACTGCTATCTTTTGTGAGGTCCTTGATGCTAGGGAGAACTCTGGTGTGGAGGAGGTACATGCAGTGCATAAGAACGTGCCCTACGACCGAAACGATGAGTCGACCTACGATGTTTTCTCACTAAAGGAACTCGAGAACATTGTCATCGACAACGAGACTTACACTCAGTGCAAGATCTACGTCAAGGATAGCCGAAGCATTGACGAATCTCTCCTGAACAATGGCGTGGTGGATATTGCCTTGATCGACGCTCCTGGTCTTAACTCCGATACAACCAAAACGACTGCCATCTTTGCCCGACAGGAGGAGATCGATGTGGTTGTGTTCGTGGTTTCCGCTGCCAACCACTTTACACAGTCTGCCAAGGAGTTTATTTGGGCTGCTGCTGCTGAGAAAGCCTATATCTTTATCGTTGTTAACGGATTCGATGTGATCCGAGACAAAAAGCGATGTGAGAAGATGGTTCTTGACCAGGTTGCTGGTCTCAGTCCCCGAACCCACAAGGAGTCCTCCGAGCTTGTGCATTTCGTGTCCAGCAACGCCATCCCTGTCGGCCCCTCGCCTCCTGGCGGTCCTGGTGGCAGCGGTAGTTCAAGTGGAGGTAGTGGTGATCCTGGTGATGGTGATGACAAGGGTAAGGGTAAGGATCTTGACAAGGTGCGAGACTTCGAGGCTCTGGAGCAATCGCTGCGAAGATTCGTGCTTGAGAAGCGTGCACGATCAAAGCTTGCACCTGCTCGAACATATCTTCTCAACATCTTGAATGATGTCAACACTCTTGCAAATGTCAATCAGGAAGTTGCTCAATCGGAACTAGAGCGAGTGACCCAGGAGTTGAAGGAGCTTGAACCTCAGTTAGAATCCAGTCGAAGGGCAAAGACCGAAGTAAGCGAGTCAGTTGATGCCAACGTTGAGGAAACATGCAAGGACGTTTACGACTACACTCGAAATACTCTTAACTCGGCCATTCTCCATTCTGGAAGCAGCCACTACGATGTACCTTACCCCGGTATCTGGAATGCTTTTCAATACGCAGAGGATCTCAAGGAAGCTATGCTGTCTCGCATCGCAGATTCTGTTTCGAACTGCGAAGAGTATGCTCGCAGAAAGACCGTGTATGGCGTCAATGCTATCAAACAACTGGGTATCCTACATGTTGGTGATGAGTTCCAGAACCTCCAATTCCGACCTGATGTTATGTTCCGACGCAAGCGAGATGCTCTTGCTCGCCAGGTTGATATTCCCACAGAACTGATCGACTTCGTCGACTGGACTACCTTGTTGCAGCGACAGGAAAAGTTTGCTGGCACTGGCATGGCCCTTACAGTTGCCGGCGCCGTTGTACCCCGGATGATTGGTATGAACACGTGGATGGACCAGGCTATGACAGCAACTCGCATCTTGAGCAACGAGAACCTACGCCAGCTCATCATTCCTGGTATTCTCGTGGCTGGTAAGTGAACCATGTAACTTTCAAGGATGCCAAATCGCTAATTGTTAATAGCTGTTGCTGCCTCTGCCTATGTTCTGCAGCAGATTCCCAACTCCCTACCTCCTCGCCTCGCTACAAAGATCTCGACTCAGCTTGCTGAGTTGGATTATGTTCACTCCAACTCCTCTCGAATCTCCTCTTCCGTTCGCAAGGTCCTCCGCATTCCCGCTGACAACCTTCGGGTCGGCCTTGACCAAAGCCTCAAGGACTTGAGCGCAAAGCGAGAGGAGACTATTAAGGTCAAGGGCGAGAGTGAGCGCGCCTCTCGTTATTTCCTCAACCTCATCCGCCAGAGCGATGGTGAGCGCGCCAAGGTTGAAGGTGTTGACCTGGAGACTCCACCAGTTGGCATGCATTGATAATGAGGATACGGAAACTTGGACGAACACGACTTGGATGTTTACCGATGAGGTTAACGCTAACGTTTCAGATGGAGACGACAACCAAAAAAGTACGGCGTTAATGGGCAGGGTCGTTCCATATGTAATGCGATGGAAGAACACGAGATGCTCCTGATTTGGCTTTGATATTAACTTCTCTCCTCATACCTTGTTAGCGAGTCATAGCAGTATGAATGAACTATTGATGCTTCAACCGCTCGATAGCTGTTCGTGGGCGATACAATACGCCTTGCTAGTAAACACAACTTCACTAGAGTAGACCCTTTTCTAATAGCTTATGCCTAAATGATAACGTCGATATTGATACCACATACATTGGCCTTCTAGTCATGTCATAACAACTCTGTCCAAAGTGATGAACGTTCTTGAACAAGTTGAGGAAAAGCTTGGGTAGCTGTGGATAACTTTCTAAGACAAACATAGCAGGTTGTGCGCTACTTTTATTTTCTCTCCCAGTCGAAAGGGTCTCGAAGTCTTCTACCACTCTATGGCCATGATAGTATGCAAGCTTCAGGCACTACAAGATGACACCTTCATGCAATAGCGATATCAGCTGTCAAGCTCACTGTGTCCACATCATATTTCTCAACCGTTCTTTCTCCCGTTCGCCTCCAAATATCCCATCAATAGGCTGTCTCGCAAGCTCACATATAGCCTGGCGATGAAGGCCAAAATGTTCCGCCACGAGTCTATATTGGTTAGACAAGGGGCTTCCGAAAACGCCCACATCATCAGTCTGTGACTATTTTTAATCTCTATGTCTCTCTATTTAATGAACACAAGTTCAGTTACTTACGCTGAGTGAGATCTTGGGGCCGCTGACACCTCTCCAGTGCCCAAAGTGGTGGCCTTCGAAGCCGCCTAACACCATCCCGGCTCTGACATTGCAGCTCAGGCATAACTCGAGACACAGCCCTCTCTTTGCGATCTCCTTCTTGGTCTCTTCGTCCTCCCAGATCACATGTCCAAGCCTGCCCGGTTCCCAAAAGAGCAGCGTGTTTAACTCCTCTTTCGACCCACTCGCCTCAGCTTCAGCAAAGTGAACCGTAATCCCTAAGCCTTTCTGTTTCGCCTCTAGGAACACAGGTGTGAAGACACTTATCTCACCCGCTGGCCTTGCTGTTGGATCACCGCAAAGATCCAAGCCAACGACACCCTGCTCACGGTATGTCAGAGCAAGCTCAAGGGTGGAAGCAGCCTGCTCGGGGGTGTGTCGTCGATCAACAGCGAGGATCAAGCGAGTGTGTAGCTGGGGGTTCTGAGACTCAAATGACGAGATCACATCAAGAAGAGTTGAGATGTACTGCTCTGCTGAGAGCTGAGGCGTGGTGCGTGGTGTTGTTCGAAGCTCGAGATAGCAGACGCCATCATTGAGAAAGTCTGTCAATACAGATTTGGTGGTGTCTCGAACAGATTCCTCATCCGTGATAAGGTTATATATGTAACTGCTGAAAAGTGGGAAGAAGCTGTGAAGTGTAGTCAGCTTGTGTCTAGCCCTGTTACTGCCAATCGAAGGAGGCAAGGCTAACGTTTGCAAGTTATAATCATGTTTCCCTTCAGGCATGACGATCAGAGGATCTTCTAGGTCGGTATTGCCTGCCTCCTTTTTACGTAGCCATACCTCATGGAGTGCACGGCGTGAGATGCTCCCAGTCAAATGGGCGTGAAGCTTGCATATCGTCAATATCAACAACATGACCGTGGGGTTTAAACAACCTCTATCTTTGGCAGTCCAACAAAGTCCATGGTTGGCTTTATTCGGTTTGCGGAACAGCTACTTATTAAAACCTTAGCTGGGAATATGTAGGGTCTCTAGTAAGTCTGTGAGGGTGCAATTGAGAGAATTGATGCTCATCCATCCATTACCAGGCAAGTTAGTGTCAACCAGAATACCTACCCTGAACTTGACGGAGATCCTACATTGTCATCAGAATCTTCTGAAAATATTACGAGCGATATACTTGGTCGAGCCAGCTGCCGTGACTCGAAGCTTCTTTTCAATTTCATCACATTCCGTGAATTTCCCATTCATCGTTACTACCTCAAGCAATGCACGATACCAAGGTAGAATAAGCTGTGGTTTATATCAAGCTCACACATAAGTCATCAATGATACAGCTCTAATGTGACAAAATACATGTGAAACTGCCTTTCCTGGAGATGAGATCGCAGCCATTACCAACCCCATCCTATACTTTACACCAGTAACCATGCGCCGTGAATGCGTTGCGCTTCTCGTTCCTCCCGGTCAAACCCAGTTGCATCCATCATAGGTCCTCATCGGCCATATACGCCGTAAACAATTATTGTACACATGGGAAGCCGTATTTTCCGGCCCAATAATGACTGCGCCTGGCAACAAAAGGCACTGTCTAAGATATCCTCATACCCAGAAACATAAGCTCAAGGTTTTTCGATTGCGTGACTCCAACTTATTTGTTTACAGAGAGGGTTGGGCAGGCTTGCCATCGAGGGCGGCACCAACTTGGTCAGCGGTGCTCTGTTCGGAGCCAGCGGTCAAAAGTTCACTGCCGCTTTGTCGCATGTTGTACTCTTGCTCCATAGCAGTGAGCTGTTGATCCTCGGCGAAAGACAAAGCGAAGGGAACACCAAAGAACAGGGCAGAGGTAGTGAGCACCCAAGCGCCCGTGCCACTGAAAGAGAGAACGCTCCAGGCAGCGTTACCGATGGTGTTGGCCTTGCCGGAGATCCATGAGCGAGTAGTTGGGGGGACGATGTCGCGCAGGGCGTATAGTCGCTCAGCGAAAGTCTCTTCTGAAGGATCGTAATCGGACTCGTTGGAAATCTCGGAGTCTACGGGCGTTGTTAGCATGCACAATATCGCGATTAAAGGCGCGGGGTTGTTAATTACCAGTATCGGAGTAGTCGTCATCGTCCTCCTCAACATCGGGACCAGCCTGAGGGTGCTGGAAGTGCTCGTCCTCAACCTCGGTAAGAGTAACCATCTTGAATAGCTAAAGGTGTTGTGTATCGAGTAGTCGATTGTTCTAGGTATTAAGAGCTGTGGAAGAGCCTTTGGTGGAGAAGGAATTGCCGAATAGTCGCAGCCCAAATCACAAGGCTTCTGAAGATATCGGAATTGGTGGCAGAATCCGGTGAGATAAGCGGTGTTGACAAATCTCCGCCCGATAAAAAAAATATGTTCTCTTGGTGACTGGTTGATGAGTTGGCGTTGACGTTGGGCGTCACGATGTCATGGGAGTAATTTTTCTTTGGAAGCTGCTTGAGTGCTCCACTTACAAGTTTAACCGATGAGTTCCGTCACCAGCGACTATCGTCACGTGCACCCTCCATAGATAACCATCATCGAGCCTCTTACTGCAAAGTACAGTAGGAGCTTTGAGAATGCGAAATGGAACTATTATCATTATTTCTAATGCAGATACATTGGATAATGTCATTCTCATGACATCTTCTTGAACAAATTCTGGGCCGTGGTCAGGAACATATTGTGAGCGTTATGCAGTAGAGCTCTAAGATAGCAAGGAGTATCAGTCTCATTCTATGTATCTCACCCATCATGTCACGTCCATTCTACAATAGAGGTGCGCTTCAGAACAGAGTGCTGGAAAGCGAGTGGTGGGCGGCTATTTGCTCCCTCATTGTGCTCGAATAACTCCGGTCTTGGCTTACTCGTTGACACCCATCGTCTCGAACACGGTAATGATCGTGCCGCAACCTATTTCAACCATTCAATGCTGATGACGATATTGGCGGTAGAAATGTCACACTCAGGAATTCCATGTTGTCCACTATGACTACGGCAATACTCTGCCGAAGTCGTGTGAGCCTTCCACGATGTAATGTGCCCTCTTGGTCAAGTTTCATATATGTAAAGCTGGCATTTGGATCGTCCAAAAGGACCGCGACACACACATGCTGACTTACAATGCACCGCAGGGCCATATGATAAATGCTCACTGAACCCGGCAAGAATATCCCAGTCTCTGAAGGAATCAGCCTGTGCCTGGCATAAAAGGCGTGCAAGCAATACCATATTGTCTACAGACAACTCGAGAAGCTCCTATTGCCTCACCTCATTAGAAAAGACGACATGACTAAGAGATACAAGTTGGCACGTAGTTTGTAAAGCTGATCAACCATACACCTGCGACTTCGCGGCTATGATTTGCAGAACAAGCATCATCATGAACCTATGTGTTTGTTCATTTTGGAAGAGTCTCGGGAAGAAACCAAGGGGAACTTGCGAACGGCTTCTTCAAGGCCGAACGTAGCTTTGGCCAGAAGGCCTTACGCAGTGCCTGAATTTTACTGGTAGGTATGGACCTTATGCCTATACTTGCCGTTCCTCGTGCTTGTCAACAAAGTCGTACACAAAAGTATCGTAATAGGAAAAGCAGAAAAAGTAAGAAAGAGAGTCATGGAAGTATTGCGAGATACAGAAGGAAGAGGAACGACCGGAAAAGTCGGGAGTGGATGTTTGGAATCTGTCTTGTTGAGTTGTTGGAGTGTTCAAGTTGGACCTAGCTTCTAGATCGCTTTGAGACGTTGATCTTGGTATCCTGTAAGCAACGAGACTAGTACGTAATTTGTTTATTCCCCTGCTCCAAGGGGTACAACACATGACCTTTAATGGAGCTCGTCAATATTTGACGAGAAGCCATTGGCAATTAAACATCTGGCATCGTGACCTTTTCAGCCCGTTTCACTGTATCGAGATGCAAGGAGATTACGTATGTATGTATATTCGACAAATATAGACCCAATTGCCGTGATGAGCGGTAAACATATCCGATGCAATTCGCACAAGGGTTTTAGATTACGAAGCATTGAATGGCAGAATAGTTATACAGACACGAACCTCGTGATTCATAGGAAATCTCGTCTACGATACCAAAGAATGCCGTGTGATGTTGTTGGTGTAACTTGTAGACCTGTCGAGGCCGTGATGCCTTGTGAGGGAGTGGATAGACAGGGGACGAAACCACCGATTGGGCAATCTCTACTCAGACATTCGCTAAGCTTCAGAAGCTCAGGGACATTTCTTTCTGGACTCGCAATGGAAGAAGCAACATGGTAGTAGTGGTACGTACAACCTGATATAGAATGGACGAGGTGTATCTTTTAGGAGACGCTTGGGCCGCCGGCACGGTGTCAAGGTGAGCCATTTGGGTAAGTAATCGGGACCCTGGGCTGTCTGGGGAACTTGACGGGAGCTGGAGGTGTTGACGGCGTGTAAGAGACAACCTAAACTGGCCTTTATTTACACCATGTACGGATACTTGGCTACAATACCCAACTCATCAACCACACACAGCAGGACTAGGTTGACGAGCAACTGATTTCTGACAATTCTTTCCAGCTTTGAACGTAAAGACTCGTCATAAACCTCGATTATAAAAAAATGCACAAGGTCACATTTGCAATCAACACGTGTCTGTGCCGTTGGTTGTGTACCTGTTAGGAGGGGCTGCCCCGCGATGCGAATTTGAAGAGCAGAAAGAATGGATGTGATATGATGCTGGGATACGGTGACAGCTCCTTGCCATAGCTATTGGCAAGGTACCACAAAATACATTCTTCGTCAAGACCGTCAGGGAAAGCTCCCCGGCGCTGTTTGTTGGTTAGAGAGCTCCGTTCTTTGTGACTGCGTCCTCCGGGTAGTGATTTGGAGCTCCGGTTCGTCTAAGCTAACTGTTTCCCCCTCACCGCAAGACGCCAGGTATGGGCTCTAATCTCCATGGCGGGCCGTCACTCGTCAGAGAAAGGGACAATGAAGCTATCGTGATCATGCACGGGCGACCCTGATCCCCGGACGGTGTACCAAAGAAGCATGGGTTCCATTGGGTCGAATCCATCTGGTTATAGCGTCGTTAGCCGATCAGATAGATTAGTAGCGGGCACTGCAAGCGGCTCAAGTAGACTAAGGTACGAGGACGGTACCTGAGGATCTCCGGGGGCCGGCAGCACGTTCGGCCGGGTATGGATAGAACAATACCCACAAACAGGGCAGCGCATGGCCTCGATGGTGGAGTTGATTGCTCACCACCTGTGACACCTCAGGGAATCTCAGTGTCTAGGCGTTCTGGGGGCCCCTCGCTCAGCCACTAGCTGCCGTCGTCGAGGAAAACTCTTCCCCAACATTCCACTTGGTGGCACCTTAAAAATAGCCAGCCAGACACCAGCAAGGTTATCGTAGGTACTTGCAGAATACGTACCGCTGAACGAAGTGATAATTGACGTCTTTTGTAGACAGGCAGGTGTCCTCAATAAGGAAACAGAACAGACATTGTGACATTCCTCTTTGATGTTATGCCGAAGCTTGCCAGTTTGTCCCCAGGTTTGGCTAGTCGAGAGTTGAGCTGATTGGTCCATCACTCGAGTAAACCAACCATGTGCCAGCTTATTATGACAACAGTGCGTATTTGACTTTCTAAACAATTCATCATCTGGCTCAAAAGAACTTTTTATTGCCGAAACTCGAAAGAATATGCAGGTGATCATGAACACGAGGAGCATACAGAGTAATCTCTCTGAAACAAGACCGGAAAAGACGGCTTTCATACAGTCGATGATGTGATGAACTCAGGTAGGTACCTGTAGTCTAGCAAGAACAAAAATAGAAACTTGTACGACAAGCCCAAGCCAAATGGAAGCCTGAGAAAACAGGTGGGTAACACTATGTACGGTACAATACGGTTCTACATATTCACACATCCAACGTAACGCTCATACGGTGCCTTGAAAGGGAAGCTGGGTGGAGACGCACTCGAGATGCATTACTGGTAGTAACGAAGGACACAACTTCGTGACGCCCCGTAACCGTCGTCAACAAGCGGTTCATGGTGGAGGCGTGATATTCATGGACGGAGCATTGGGAGTGCACCGTAATGTCCAGAATGGAAACAAAGGCCCCCGTTAGAGATGTTGATATAAAGGTTTCAGTGGTGGAACAGCACGTCAGAGATTCGAGTATTCATCATTACGAGAAGGTAACCAGGATGTGATGAGAGGCACTTGGGTGTTACAAGCCCACTAAGTGGCTCAACTCTCAGATACATACATGGACAGGCAAAAGAATACTGTATCTCAACCTGGTAAAGGCGTGATCCGATAATCCAGCCAAGCCTTTGATCCAAGATCCTTTTCTTGACCTTCCCCAGATTTTGAGAGCTCAGGGTATGTAAACTACAAGCCACAGCAAAGCATAGGCACAATCAACTGACAGCGCAATTAACCAATGAAATAGCGATTGAAAGCTTAAAGGTCACGCGGAATGTGGGCGTGACAACGCTCAACCGCCAGGCTGAGATTCTGGAAATAGAAGCCAGGAAACAAACACGCAGCTCCGAACATCGTGGTCCAAACAGTATCGTGGTCAAGGGAGCGCGCCTCACTCAGCCAGCCAGGCCAACAGACAGCCCTAGCCACACCCCCTAGAAAGAAGTTCGATCTATGAATCTTTTTCTGCTCACCTCGTGACGCGTTAACAGCGTCCGCCTCCAAGCGCCGGATGCGGGGTGCAGTGAAAATACAGGGAAGATTTGCTAACCAAAGACGCCCATGACAAACCAAAGAGGCCACGAGACGGCGGCAAGGTAAAAGCAAAAAAGCTTGGGGACGGCGGCTCTCGGGGCCACAGGACAAGCACGCAACTGCTACGGTTCCGTATGGGAAAAACAATAGGTAATGCAATGGATACCATTTCCCCTAGGGGTTGGCTGGTTGGTGTAAAATTGAATGGCTGTGCCGTGCAGTGCAACAAAGGGAAACGGTGGCTGTCACGAAAGCTGCAAGATCAAGTAAAACGGGGGTAATGGAAATGACGGGAGATGAGATGGAAGCGGGTCGTGGGGAAAGCTATGAAGTTTTTTCTTTCTTTCTTGTCCTTGTGCCCAGATCCAGATCAGGCTCAGACTGGGGAAGACTGGAGCCATGGGCAAAACCTGGGGGTAATAGAAATCCAGATCCAAGTTTAAAAGGCCTTCTCGGTGCTGCCGGACCTCGTGTGGGGCTCTCCGGGCGAGTCCGGGGCCTTTGCTTGTCCCGGAGCTTTCAGTGTGAGAGTGGGTGCCGGACTCCGTTGCTTGTGGGACAGGGACGTATTTTCGTGTTCTTTTTGCGTAACATATGGAGAGAGGAAGAGGGGGAGAAACTCAAAACATCGAGGGGGATTGTCTAGAGTCTGGAGTCTGGGGTATTGGAGAACTTGAGCTCCTGTTCCAGGTCAGATGAATCATTAAAGAGTAGTATCGCTGATGACAACAAGACAGCTCAAGAATGAACAGACCAATCTTGTCTAAACTCTATGATTCAAGAAAGCCATGATATGTTGTGCAACTGCCTTCCTATGCCAGACTTGCCCTTTGTTTCGCAATAGAAACCCCTCGTGCTGCAGTCAAGTGCTCCTTGACGACCCCTCGACCTCAACCATTGTGTCATTGATGGTACCCCGGAGAAGGTACCTGTACGTAAGTACCGAACCAACGGCCCCGCGACGGCCGGAGGAACCTTGTCGTGGTCCGGCTCCTTCAATAGCGACAGGTCAGAGCCTACCGGTGTGCAGTGCTCTCCCTTGCTCCCTTGGCTCCTTGCTTGTATCTTAGGGAAGAAGAAGGGTGGGAAGCATCACCTTGCCAACACATTTTTTTTTAACTTCATGATCTTGACTGTTACTGGATCTGGGGAATGGATTTCCCCCAAAGTGAAATTATTTCCCCCTAGAAATCGAGACTAGTACCGGCCCCGTGATCGTCCCCCTTAGAATGGCCAAGGTCTGGAAAGTTCGGTGAGCACTGGCTTTGCTTTCTTTAAGTCAGGCAGGGTTGGAAATTAGTTTAGTATAGTAAACTAGTACTAAAAAAACAGTACTAATAGTATACTAATACTAATTTTTTTTTAGTATTAGTATACTAATATTAATTTTTTATTAGTATTAATATACTAATATTAAAGAATTTTTTTTTAGTATTAGTATACTAATACTAATTTTTAATTAGTTTAGTAAATACTAAGAAAAAAATACTATTTAGTAAAATACTAATAGTATTTATACTAAACTAAAATACTAATAAAATACTAAATACTAATTAGTATTTAAAAGAAAGTCTTTTAAAAATAATTTTATAATTTTTAAAACTTAAATAATTATTTTTAAAATATTTTTTTTATAAAGATATAATATTAAATATATTTACTGTTAATACTACTGTTTATTGCCTTAGCATTAGTTATCATTTTACAGGGCAAATATGCTTAGTTAAGTAAATTCTATTTAATTAACTATAGCTTCATTTTACCTACTAAAGGACTCTTTAACTTTTAAGCATAAACTCTTTCTTATATATAGAATTTTTTTTATCTTATATAATTAACTTTATAGAATTTTCTAGGCAATTCTATTACATATAAACTCTAAATGCTACTTATAATATAAAAGCCTACTTATAGATTAGCAGTAACTATGCCTATAAGCGTAATAATGCTAGAGATCTAGAGGCTATACTTAGTCTTTAGCCTGCTAAGATATAGATCTATTGTATCTAGGGTGCTTAGCCTCTATACCTCCCTATTAAGCTACCTTCTATAGTAGAAGCTTCTAGTTAAGCAGCAGAGGAGCTTGCACTTAAAGATAATTAGCTTTTATAACTAGTTATCTATCTGCTAATTATAGCTAATTGCTAATAATTAACTAGCTTCCCTTTTTACCCTAATTCTTGCCCCTTAGTGTATATTTATCTGTAGGGTAATGATATTGCTATTATAGACATTTTAGGGGTAGTTATAGCTAGTTAGGATAGGCTGTAAGTGTAGTTAATTAATACCTACTAGTTATACATTAAGTGAGTTTAATATCTTAACTATAATTAAGGTTAGTATTATTAATCTTATATTAGGGTAGAGAACTTGCATCTAATAGAGGCTTAGTTGGTTTCTTAACAGTTCTGTAATTGTTAAGATAACTTTAAGGATAGATAGATTAGAAAAGGTTAAAGTTGTAGGGGGGTTGTAGACTCTATTAGTTAGGCTTTTTAAAGCTTTTTAGCTAGTTAGGTAATATATTTACTATAATTAGAGTTACTTAAAATACTATAGCCTAAAGGTAACCTTATTAATTAAGTTTATTAAGACTTTAGTCTAGCTAGAGACTTTATTATTAATACTTCTATAGCTTATTAAAATACCTAGATTCTATTTATTAGTTATTACTAGGTTAAAGCTATAAAATATTAAATATATTTATTTTAAAGTTATTTTTATAATATTTAAAGTATTTATTAAATTATATTTAAAAGTTAATTATATATAAAATATTTAATAATTAAACTAAGGATTTCTTATTATTATTAATAACTAACTATAGTATATTATATATTAAAAAAATTAGAAAAATTAGGGCTTTCTAATAGTATGCTTACTTAAGTAAAATGTAGAGAATTAACTGAGTTTTAGAAATAAAGTTTATTTATTAAATCTTATTTATTTATTATTAATTAAGTAGTAGTAAAAAAGTTACATGACTTGGATTACGTAATAATTATATAATAAGATTTTTATATATAAGATTTTACCCCTCATTTAGATAATTCATGATAAAGAAAGAGAAATCTTATTTTTCTTATTTAAGCTTTTTTAGCCTAGATAAGCTTAGCGCCATCTAAATTACATAAAAAGTATATTTTATTTTTTTCTGAATTTTAGCGGTTTTTTTGATATCTATTACATTACCATTACACCTTCCCCTCTTTCAGAATAACAATGCCCGCTCTTTAAGAGATCTATATAAACCCCAGAACTTCCCGCTCTGTAACTCCTTTTTTCCTCAGTCACTTCTTATCCTATGATTACATAATCTACATCATTAAATCCAGAAAAATTCTCTCTTTTTTACAGACCCACTTTTATATTATAAACCCTACTCTATGTCTATACATACTACAATTATAACCTTTTTTTCTCCTAATTCTATACTACCTTTTACACCTATTACAGTTATATACCCTTCTTCTTATTAAGACTTTATTAGCTATTTTATAGTCTTTTTTACAGGTTATTTACCTGAAAGCCTACTTACTATTATAAGGGAAAATCCCTTAGAAAATAAAGAATTTTCTTTTATTTTCTTATATATCCCTACGCAGGATTCTACTTCTATAACTATACCTATTAAAATTAGAGCTAATTTAGAAGAAAAAGAAAAAATAGCTATAATTCTTTATTATTTTTATTTAGAGAATAAGCTACTTCTTTTATATTTTAAAATAAAACAGAAATTCTTACCTATTTATATAGGTTTTTCTGAAATTTAGGAAAAATATTATAAAGCTAAAAAAGCTAAAAAAACCATTTTTAAGACTAAAGAGTATAACTCTACAGTTTCAGGCTTTAAAGGTATTTATATAACTCTTTTTTTATTATTTTTATATTTTATAATTAATATATAACTTAAATTAAAAAACCCTTTATTTTTATATATTATTATTATTAAAAAAAACTTATTTTTTTTATTATATTATTATAATATCTTTTAAAAAGAATTACTTTTTTTTTATATTTTAAAAAAGTCTTTTTTTTATATTTTTATTATATTCTTTTATTATTTTTTAAGCTTTTTATATTTTTATATGTTAAGACCTGATATTATATAAAGGTCTTATTATATAACTAAGGAATATATTATGTTCTAGATAACTAATTAGGGCAAAATATATACCAAAATAATGAGAAAATTCAGGGCTTTCGATTGGTGTGCTTACCTAAGCAATATGT